>JARHVA010001843.1:1832500-1890000 GCA_037957365.1 Torreya grandis
ATATGTTTTTCATTTGTTGTTAGGGAGACCATGGTAGTTTGATATGCATGAAATTCATGATGGATAAACAAAAACATATACCATCAAGGAACATGGAGAGGTACATATACTTGTCCCATTTAAGGGTGAAGAAGATATAAGAGATGAAAGGATAATGATGATGAAAACAAGGTAGTATTGGTGCAAAGCCATTTAAATATTAGTTTCCATCAAAGAACCAAAGGAATAAAATCAGTTAAAATGTCTTGCATTGTTTGATATACAACATTGTGAATCCAAAAAGATGGACATGAAAGACAATGGATAAAAATGCAAAGTGACAGTAAGTAGTATTCAAAAGAATCAAGACATGAAACCTATTAATGAAACCAAAAACTAACAAGAACAATAAAATTACCACTACGATAAGATCTTGAAACAATACTTAGAATTGATTCATATTGATTTATTTAAATAATTTAAAACACAAACCATGCTTAAATAAGCCTAAAATTAAAAATTAGAGTCTACATGCAAAATTCAAAAAAAAAGTAAAATCTAAAAAAAATGTCTATTTTTAGTAGCCATTATCTATAGTAAGTTTAGCATGCAAGTGCATGTGGATCTAAAAGTTTCATGAAATAACCTAATCACTAAAATTAGACTATGGAATTAAATTCAATGGAAGTTGACTTCTAGTTCTAAAATTATACGATTTTGAAAAGTAGAAAATTTCTAAAAAATCATTAAATGTTAATTTCAGACCCTCAGATGATCACGTTTGGCCTCTAAAAAATAAAAAAATAAAATCTGAGTGTATGGAGAGGCTTAGGTAAGAATTTAAATTTTTTATATGGTTGTTTTAGTGCATGGAATATTTCAAACAAAGTTATGAGTCAAAAGCTATGGCCTCTAGAAGGTTGGCTTATATTTTCTACATCATTCTCCTCTAGTTGAAAACAAATCAGCTCCTACAAGTTGCCCTGATTGTACTACTACATTTTTCCTTATAAATCTTCATTATCTCCCATTATATAATACAATTATTGTCTTCTTTCTGCAATCCTTCCCACTACACCAAATACTTGTTATAATTCCCTTGCCTTGTGCTCACTATCTTTATATCCAAATCTATCCATGGTCCTCTTAGAATCGATAATGGCATGTATACCCTAGTATTTTGTTCATGTCTTTTATCCAATTGATATGTTTTGCACCCTGAAACATACCTTGTCACATCTCTCTTCATCTTTGGCAAAAAATATTTTTCCTCCACCAAAGTTATTATCTTCATCTTACCAAAATGTCCAGCCAAACCACCACTATGTAATTATCTTATTATATTGTCTTATAGAGACCCAAATAGAATGCATAATTCTTTCCTTTTGAAGAGATAACCTTATTGTATAAGATACTCACCATGAATAACATCTATCTCACCTAATAATGGATTATTACACTACTCAACTATGTTGCTAAAATATGGATCAATATCAAATAATTATTTAATAGATTTAAATCTAACTACTTCACTCACCATAGTAGTTAATAAAGCTACCCTTCTACTCAATGCATCAACTACCTAATTTTGTTTTCTTGATTTATGCTTCAACACAAAAGTATACCCTATAAGAAATAAATTAACATTGTATGCCTACTATTCAACTTCTTTTGTGTATTCACATACTTCAAAGGCACATGATCTATAAATAGTATAAACTCCTTAGCCACTAGATAATGCTTACATTGTCTTAATTCTTGTACAATTGGATAATGTTCAACATCATAATTAGAATACTTTGTTCTTACCTCATTCAATTTCTCAGTGAAATATGCTATTGGCTTTCCTTCTTGACTGAACACAACACCAATTTTGACAAATGAAGCATCACAATCAACCTCAAATACTTTGTTAAAATTTGGTAATGTCAAAATTGGCCTTTTTATAATCTTCTTCAAAATTTCAAAGATTTGTTTGGCTGATCTAGTCCATGCTAATTCCTTTCCTCTCATGTAATTTATTATTAATACCACAATACTACTAAAATTTTTAATAAATTTTCTGTAAAAAGTTGCTAAACCATGGAAACGTATTACCTTTGTAATTATTTTTGGAATAGGCCACTCAAAAATTTCCTTTATCTTTTCTTCATCCATTTTCACACCATCTACTGAAACTACAAATCTAAAAAATACCAAACTATTCTACATAAACTTCCACTTCTTCAAATGTGTATACAACTTCTCTTTTCTTAACAAATCCATTACCATTCTCAAATGTTGTAATTTTTCTCCTTTAGTCTTATTTAATATCAAAATATCATCAAAATAAACAACCTCAAACTTACTATTATATTCTTGTAGAACTGTATTCATCACCCTCATAAATGTGCTAGGTACATTAGATAATCTGAATGGCATTACCATCCATTGAAATAAGTCATACCTAATCTTGAACACAATTTTCCACTCATCTCCTTCACAAATTTTAATATGATAATAACCACTCCTTAGATCAATCTTGGTAAAATATTTTGTTCCTGAAAGCACATCCATTATGTCATCTAAATGAGGTATATAAACCTATACTTTATTATAATTTTATATATTGATCTACTATCCACACACATTCTTTATCCTCTATCTTTCTTTGGATTTATCAATGATGGTGTTGCACATGCACTCATAGTCTCCCTTCTCACTATCTCCCTTAGCAATTCATAAACCTATTTATTTAATTTTACATGTTTTATTGGACTCATCTTATAAGCTACTTGATTGGGTAGATCTGATCCTAGAATCAAATTAATGTGGTGTTGAATATTACTCTTTGATGGTAAACCATGTTGTAACTCATCAAGAATAAAATTTTCATATTATTTCAACACTTTTGCTACTTTTATTAGTATTGGCACCATTTTTATTTCTTCATTCTTTGTTGCTAGTGCATAATAACAACCTACTACTTTCATATCTTGGATAAATTATTTAGTTCAAAGCATTATTTCTATCTTCTCTTCCTCTTTAAGAGATAACTAAACTACCTTTGTACCACCTTTACAAAAAGTGTGTGTGTGTTCTTTGATCCATCATGAACTACTTTCCTATCAAATTGCCACAGTCTCCCCAATAACACATGACATGCATCCATCAGAATAACATCACACCATATTTCATCATTATAAGTTTTTTCTATAGAAAACCTGATTAAGCACCTTTTATCTACTAAAAATCATTCCATTTTTTAAACCATGAAATATTATAAGGATTAGGATGATTTTCACATTTTAGATTTATTTTCTCAATCATTTATTTAGAAATCATATTTTCACAACTACCACCATCTATAATTATTTTGCATACCTTTCCACCCTAAGTACATCTTGTTCAAAAAATATTTGATCGTAGACATGTATCACCACTTTCTTTATTATTCACTTGATCCTTACTTGGAGTAATCATGGTTATTTTCATCACAAGACTCTCTCTAACATCTACTAGTGCAACTTTAGTATTATGCTCTTCTATTTTAGCCTCAACTAGATTTAATCTTAGGTGATCTTCTTGCCTCCTTTCTTGATATTGATAGTTTGGAAACTTAAATGATCTATGTGCTTCTTCTCCACATCTATTATAGATATAATATCTACGTTGACTAAGAAAACATCCTCTATCACCACCATACCCTCATCCTCTCTAAAATCTTCTTCCTCAGTGTTGGTATTAAAACCCTTGCCTATTATCATCTTTACTTTCTATACCACGTCATGATTCCCCTTTATTAGCATTAAATTCAAATCTAGTGGTATTAAACACACCTCATCCACTTATTTGAGGGGATCCACCTCTTCTTGGACTAGTAGATGTCCTTTTAAAATTCTATCTATTTTTTTTCTTCTGTCTTCAAAGCTAATTGATAAGCCTCCTCAATGTTAAGTATTATATGCATTTTTAATTCATCTTGAATAGAAAATTTCAAACCATTAAATCACTTTGAGCCATATTATATTCTATTTCATCATTCTCCACTCGTATGAAAGCTTCTAAAATTCATCTGTATACTCTTGTATACTATGATCTTTTTGCCTTAAATTTTGAAATCTTCTATATAGGGTTTGTGCATAATCCACATGAAGAAATTTATCCCTCAAATTTTTATCCATATTTTTCCTTGAATTAATCTTCTCTTTACCTTTTCTCTATCTCTCTTTCTATAAGTGATCCCACCAAATCATTTTATGACCTTTCAATTTTGTTCATGCAAACATTACCTTGTTATCTGCTTTCATAGTCTTCCACTCGAAGAACTTCTCCATGTTATTCATATAATCTATCAACTCATCTAGTTTTAAATTATCTTCATAATCTAGAACATAAACTTTTATTCCTTTATTTCTTCTTTCTAAATCCCAAATCATCCTCTCCTCTATTGATAGTGGTTGCGCTTGATCTTGTTCTTCTTGTTGAACTTCTTCATCATGATCTATGTCTTCTTCATCACCACCTTATCTTGCTCCTTGATTGGTGATAACTTATATTAATTATTTAACTTCAATCTATATCTCTTGTATAATATATTTCATTTGTGTCATACCCACTCATCCCCTCACGATTCTTTACTCCTCTAAGATTCGAACTTGCTCCGATACCATATAATGAAACCAAAAGTTAAGAAGAAGAATAAAATTATCAATAGGCTAAGATCTTGAAAAAATAATTATAATTAATTAATATTAATTACTTGAAATAATTACAAATCCAAACCATGCTTAAATAAACCTAAAATCAAAAATTAAAGTCTACATGCAATATTTGAAAAAAACTAAAATCTCAAAAAAAAAGTTTATTTTTAGCAGCCGCTATTAATAGTAATTTTTACATTCAAGAGCACGTAGCTCTAAAAGTATCTTGAAATAACCTAAATACTAAAATTAGCCTATGGAATGAAATTCAATTGAATTTGACTTCCGGTTCTAAAAATATATAATTTCTAAAAATAGAAAATTATAAAAAAAATCATTAAATATTAATTTCAAACCCTCAGATGATCACGTTTAGACTCTAAAATATAATGAAATCTAATATAAGTGGATAAAGGAGCTCAGTTTATAATTTAACTTTTTGATACAATCATTTTGCCACACGGAAGAGATCAAACAGAGTTACGAGTCAAAAGTTATGACATTCTAAAGATTGGCCTATTTTTTATACATCACCTATGAGAGTGATCAATAAAGAGGATAATCAAAGAGAGCATGAAATCAAATCCTATGATAAATATGACATTAGAATGGTAATATAAATTACAGCTAAGATGGATGAGTAGTGGTTTGGAAAAAACACAAAGTAAGTGAAGATAGAGATTGAAATGTACAATGAGGCAGCCCAAGAGAGAGCCATGAAGGCTCCAAATTTTATTTTTAATGAATTGATTTATCATGTAAATATGGGTAAGGATTAGGTATCCATAATAGAAATGGTAGATGAATAAAAATGTTTGAAAAAGAGACTTGAACAAGAAGAGGATGTTAAAGAGTTAAGCAATATGCAATAGGCCCATGAATAAGATAACCATGAAGGAGTGATAAATCTAAGAGATGAGATATTTAAAATGAGTATACAGACTTTGCATATGAAAATGATAGATATAAGCTATAATGAAGGTGTATAACAATAAATCAAGATTTTAGATAAGTTTGAGGCATGTAAGGACCAAGAAAAAGTTGTCTATTATGTGAAGTGGATAGAAAAAGAATCATAGATGAAAAAAGAAGAGTACATACTTGCATTAGTGGTTGATTATGGAGATGAGGAGAGGATGAATCAGTTTGTAATGGATAAAGAGTGGTATTCACCTACAAATCAAGAAGAATAAAGTAAAAGCTATTTTTTTCTTAACAATATTATTTTATGTACAATTATGTCATTCAAGGAGTTAAATAAAAGAAGGACTAAATGTGGGACTGAAGAACAAGTTCACCTATATGAGAGGAAAATAGAAGTAGAAACCTTAAATGAGGGGGTTTAGTTCAAACAAAGAGGAGCATATACCAAAGTGCATCAATAAGAAACTATAGGAAACATTTTTACAACTTGGTAGTATGATGTAGGAACATCCTATAAGGATCCCAAAAATTATCTATTTTTTTCTTAAGTTAGTCTAATAGGTGTCATATATGTGTTATAGGTCATGATTAGTCCATTTATGAGGTCTAGAGAGTCCAAAGGTGCATACAATTTGAATTATTGGTTTTATAGCTAAAAGCATTATTTTAAAATTTCAATATTATCAAACCTTATATAAGGAGTTTTGTTTAATTTTTGAAAGTGGAATATGTTTTAACATGCCTAAGGGTTTTAGACAATATATAAGTTCCACTAGATGGTCATTAATCTATATTTATGGTTCTACATGTCATGTTAAAACCAAGACATAAATGTTATGTTACAAGAAACCTCTACATGGGAATAAGAATCAAGATTCAGTTTTGCATCATTTAGGGATGATAGGATTTAGTTTTTGGTTTTTTAATCTGATGTTCCATTCAAATTAGATGAATAGATAATGGTCATCAAGTTTGTATGAAGAAAATTGGGGAATATTTTGTAACCCTCGTTGACGAAATGAATTCAAACCATATTTTGTGGTCATTTGATGTTGTTTCTGACTGCATGTGATTTTTTAATTAAATAAATGAGATTGATAATTGTTTTCAAGTTTTATTGAAGGCTCATTCATGATTGTTTGAAAAGAGACTTCAAAGGGATCTAGAAAGGAAGAACCTTTATTTGCAAGTTTTTCATTCAGGCCCCTATTGGACTAATAAAGATTGATATTAGTAATTGTAAGTATCTTGTGGATTATGAAAGACTGTAATAATTATGTTTTAATGAATATCAATGTCAGTGTATAGTTTTCATAATGAACATTTTCCCTTAGATATATGAAAATGATAACTTTGATTAAATAAATATAATTATAGACCTTGAACTAAGTAGTTTGAATCCCCTGTCCACTTAGTGTAATAAGATCATTACACAAATGAAATTGAGAATTAGTTTAGAATTATTTATAAAGATTTTTTTGTACATACTATTGAATTTTTCAATAATTTTCATGGATTTCATTTGGTGTTTGACATATATGACCAGAAACCATTATTTTATGTATTAAATATTGTCATGTTAGATTGTGTATTGGAATTTTTGAAAGGATATAATAAAATTAACATGTTGAAAAGCTATGAAACGTTTTGGTAAGTCTATGTGATTCCATTTAAAATTTATAGACTCCTTATTTTAATCAATAACATGGTGGGAGGTTATAAACTTTATCACATACCTATGGAGTGACATTTTCTATCACAATCAAGTAAAGTTTGAGAAGGAAAACCTATGAAACGATTTGGAAATGTGAATCCATTTATTGGAGTGTGTGAATAAGTTATTGATAGACCTAAAAATAAATTTATATATCTTTTAAAACTCTTGAAATTCTCTCAAATGAATTTTAACTACCCTCTGGCTAAGACAAGTTCTTATAAATCTCAAACTAGGGTTTAGTCCATATCTCAAATTATAACCAACAAAATTGTACTAAATTTTGTAGTATTAACAATATTTATGTTCTATATCTGATTTACATGGTTTAAAGATTTTATGGATCTTATACTATGGACTTTAAATGACTAAGGTGGAATTAAGCCTAGAATGGGATAATTGAAAAAGCCTAACAGCTAGAAAGTGGACTTAGGAGAATAGCTAAGACTTCAGAATTTATACATAGTTGTAATAAAATAATAAAAATAGGAATTAATATTTTGAATTATTTAACTAATGGTACTTTGACCTTACTATGCATTTATGATTGTGAAAGGGATACAAGGACTAATGTGAAGTGTGTGTAGAGTTGAGTAAAGGAAAGTCTTGAGTCTTGAAAGTTATGGCAGAGTTGGTGACTAGGAGGAAGGGTTTAAGGAGAGCATAATAAACAAGATCAAAACATATAAAAGTATAAGGGAACCAATTAAACTCAATATCATTTCTTGAAGAGTGAACCAAGAAACCATTGTCAAAGGAGGAGGATTGGGAAATAAGACTAAGTGAGATAACTTGGTGTATGCTCCGCATCATGAAAACACATTTGAATACTGACCATTGATATTAAGTTTCATGCCATGATCTGATGATCCTCATTAAATTTTCTCAACTTTAAAATGTGTCTATTAGATTAAGTTCTGATAGGCTCTCATACTACATTTGATCTTTGTATTGTTAAAGGCTTTAATGTGTCAAATTTAAAATGCATCTATTAGATCTTTTGATCATATCACACATGTTGTTAGATCTTCAAAGTATCAAAAGATTTATCTCTATTTGTTGTTAAATATCAAGCTCTTAATCTCATCTCATTTCTTCCTTATTATTTGGAAGATATACACTCTTTTGATCTCATTAAAGTAGCTCAGTCTTTATCTCACATCTATGTTATTAAACATCGAGAAGTTGATCCCATTGAGTCCACTCTCTCTATTAGATATTCATTGAATGATCACACACTCACTATTTGATCTTAAGACAACTTTTAACTTTATCTCTAATAATCTCCCATGACTGTGACACTTGGCATCCTCGCATGCCTTCTATACATTTGATGTCAGTTCTTATTACTGTGACACTTAGCATTCCCATGTTAATCCATGACTATTTGAATTTAAAATAATATATATATTTACTATGCAAGATCCATGGTTATGACACTTATCACTAACACATTTACTTGTAGGTGCCTTTCAAAATTTGGCTTTGCTATGCTTGATTGGATTTTCAACATACGATTAAGCACTAACCATTGATCAAGCTAGGACAAAACTTAGAAAATATAAAGTATTAGAATATTATTTGAGATGGTAATTGCTAGGTCAAAGGGCCCTGTTACAAATGGATGAGGAAGACTTAATTTATAACTTAAGTGACTAGTTACCATCTATAACCAATCAACATAAAAATAGAACACGCCTTTGAACTCCATGGTTTAAACTATTAGGGTTTAACTGAGAAAACTTGTAATGTATGAGATTAAAGTTAAATAAATTATAATCTCATTTTTTCTCAAATAAACCAGAACATATATTTAATATTCTCTTAAAAAACCCATAACATATATTTTATTAATTGTTCTTCAATTGGTCCCGAAATGATCTCTATAAAAGCATGACAACTTTGCATTGTGCAACTTTAAAACATGTTATTCTCTCCATCAATCCTACCTAATCCTATGACATTAATGGCATCCTTAATTACCTTTTTAGAATCAATTAAAATTATATGGCCAAAAATCTCCCCTTTTGCTATTGATGGAAACCTAAATGCTCTGATCTTATAATACTCAGCTCCTTTGGCATTGCTTGCATTGGCTTTTGATGAAATTGAGTTGAAACTATTCTCACCAAAATTGCTCCCCCTTAGGCAATGAAACATTTTCCTAAAATAAACTTGGACACATGATTTACTCTTTAAAAATTTTACAAAGAGAATTTGAACTCTTTCTCCCCCTTCGATATCAATGGCAAAGGAACTCAAACTTTCTCATAGTTTGTCTAGATGTTTCTCCCCTTTATCAGATAAAGGAATTGGTCTAAGAATATGCATCCATCAACTCTTTAGAAAATTGTAAAAGTATGCATACCTAAGTTTCATTTTCTCTCTTCTTCCATGGATTAACAAATACTTCTTTGATACTTCCCCTAGACTCATGCCTTATCACTATGATCTAGTGATGTGATGTAGTAACCACCTCTCCCAATTTCTATCTCAGATACTCAAGCTATTCCTTGGAAAGAGGTTTGGTGAATATATCCACAATTTTATATTGAGTTGGCACATATTCCATTTTGACCTCTTGATCTACAAACTTTTCTCTTAAGAAGTGATACTTGATTGATATGTTCTTGGTTCTATAATTAATCACTAGATTTTTTTATATATTTATAACACATGAATTGTCATAAAGAATAGAGATAGGTGATTTGTATTCTACCTTAATGTCTTTAAGTTTTTTCTTCATCTATAATAATTTAGTGTAACATGCCACTACTACAACATGATCTACTTCTATTTTAGAAAGAGTAACTAAATCTTATTTTTTGGTCAGCAATGAACAAAGTCTGTTTCCAAGGAAAAATGCAACACCACTAGTGCTTATTCTATCATCCACACTTCCTACCCAATCAATATCTATGTATTATGTCAAAGTGAAATATTCACTTTTAGGATACCATATGCCATACTCAATTGTGCTCTTGATATATCTAAAGATCTTTTTCACTACATTGACATGTGAATCTTTAGGAGCATCTTAGAATCTTGCAACCATGCATAATACTTGAATGATATCAGGGCGTGATGTAGTTAGGTATAACAAGGTAGCTATCATTGATCTATAAATTTTTTGATTTACATCAAGGGACTCATCCTCTTTACTTAACTTACATCCAATTATCATGGGCATACTAACTGGTTTGCTATCTTCCATTCTAAACTTCTTAAGCATTTCCTTATCATACTTGGTTTGGGATATAAATATATCTTCATCATTTTATGCTATTTTTAGTCCAAGGAATAAATAAAGTTCTCCATTCATAGACATCTCAAAATCATTTTCCATCTAAGTATAGAAGTCTTTGCACATTATGTTGGTGATGCCACCAAAAATGATATCATAAACATATGCATAAATAATTAACATATGTTCACCTTCTAATTTAAAGTAAAAATTGTTATTTTCACATCCTTTATTAAATCATTGTTGTTGTAGGTACTTGTCTAATATTGAATACCATGCTTTAGGTGCCAATTTTAGACCATACAAATATTTTTCCAATTTGCCCACATAATCTTCTTCTTTTGATAGTTGAAAACCTTTAGGTTGTTCTATGTAGACTTCATCTTCTAGGTTCCCATTTAATAAATCATACTTAACATCCATTTGATAGATTTTGAACTTATTATAATTAGAGAATGTTACAAACATTCTTATAGCTTCCAATCTAGCAACTACAACAAATGTTTCCTCAAAATATATGCCTTCAACTTGTGCATATCCTTTGCACACCAATCTAGCCTTATTTCTTATGATAGTTCCATCCTCATTATTCTTGTTTGCAAGTTTTGGAACTAATTCCCAATATTTATTCTTTTCAATTTGGCTCAGTTCTTCTTTCATAGATTTTAGAAAATTATCATCCTTGATAGCTTAAACATATCTCTATGGCTCAATTTTAGACATTAAAGCAAAATTTACCTACTCCTTATTCATTTCAACTCTTCTCCTTGTCTGAACTCCTTCATTTTTATTTGCAATTATCTACTTTATAAGATGATCCTTTTAAACAAATCTTGTAGATGCCTTTTCATTTACTTCTTCATGCTCTTCATTAGATACTTCCTCTTCATAATCTAATTCTTCATTATAGATTTATTTGTCAGATTTAACATGTTTCAAGCCTTCTTCAACCTTGACATTGATGCTCCATATAATCTTATGTATCCTTTTTTGTAACATATGTAGGATTTGTTTTAGGTAGAATAACCAATAAACATTCCTTCATCATATCTTGATTCAAATCTTCCTAGTTTATTATCTTTTCTCTTGATGTAACATTTGATACCAAACACTTTGAAATAATTCATAGATGTATATTTTCCATACCACCATTCATAGGGATTTTTATCACTAGTTACCCTTAGTTAAAATCTATCCAAAGATAGATACTACTATTTTGATTGCTTTTATCTAGTATCCATCATGTTACTTGGCATATTTTAACATTATTCTATCCATTTCCTTAACTATCATGTTCCTTCTCTCAAAAACTACACTATGTTATGGAGTCCTTATTTTAGAGTAATTGATTTTAATTCCATGCTTCTCATAGTATTCTATGAACTCATTTGAGTTAAATTATCCACCTCTAACAAATCTTAAGCATTTAATTTTTTTCCAAATATTATTCTCTACCATAGTACTAAAGATCTTGAATCTTTCAAATGCCTGAGACTTATCCTTCAAAAAGGTTACCCATGTCATTCTTGAGTGATCATCTACAAATAACATGAAGTGTATCTCTCCTATATATATTATTGTCTTAGTAGGACCAAAAATATTAGTATGAACTAATTCTAGAGGATTTGTACTTGCATACTTCTTTGTTTGAAATCTGACCCTTGTCTACTTGCCTTGTTCACATTCCTTACAAGTAGTGTTTGTAGGTTTAATTATCTTAAGCATGTGTCTAAAGCTAAGTCAATCTCACCAATAACATTTTGTGATATCCTATTCAATGATCTGATTATTGTTATTTAAGGGTATAAATAATAATTTGTATATATAAAATGTGTAAGTAATGTCATGGTACATAAATTCTCACTATCACCATTATCCATCATAATACTATGTATAGGTTGATGATCAAGGTATGATCAAATAAATAATTAATAGAAATTTGAGTCATCATCCACAATTTCACTTTGGTCAAAAGTAATAGATGGTATCTCAACCAAAATAAGTATTGTACATGAATAATCCGATATAATGGGTGGACCTAATTTGATGGATGAAGATGTGCATTATAGTTCATTAACACTTTTGGATATTTCTTAGAATGATCTTATAATGGATTATTAAATATCTTCTAGTTTTGGTAGTCACCAGGTTGTGAAGTAGGATCCTTCGGAGGTTCATCAAAGGTAATATATCAATTATCAATAATATCTTGGGTATTATGTTTTAAAGTATAAAATATGTTTTTATAATACCTAGGGCCTTGGTAATAATCATAATATGAATTAACATCATAGTTTTTTCGTAGAGGTTGACTCATATCAACCTAGATTAGACTTCAAAATCTTAGTAAGCAATGAAAATGGTGACTTGGGTAATCATGTAAGTTTTCTCATAGGTGAGTTGGATATGATAAGCTAAGTATTTTTCATGACACTTCGTTAACCATTGTGGTTGCTTGTTTTTTATGTTCTATAGGTTTTACCTTGTAGCTTAGTTTGATATGAAACTTGGTAGTAGATGTATTTAGTGTGTTTATTTTATACTTAAGCTTGTTTAAGGAGATAAGATTAAATTTAGGATATCAAAAAATATGGCATAAGTCATCAAAATATTTTCATTTTTTGAAAATAATGGACCCATGTAATAGGGCAAGAAATATTTGCTTAAATATGTCTTTAATCTTTTTATTTGTCATTGCATTTTTCATTTGGTCTAAAAAAAATTTATATCTGAAAACACATTCATTTATAGGTTTATTTTTGTTTGTTTGATCTTACCAATTTTTGCATATGACATCTTTGGAAGGATGTTAATAGATAAATGTTCTAGAAACTGATTTGCTAAGGTATTTAATGCTTTCATGGATTGGGATGGTAAATCATAGATTTATATTAAATCATAGTAATTTAGGCTCCTTGAAAATAATTTGGTCAAATATTTAACATCGGAGGTAAAATCAAGACATGCTTCTTAAAATAATTATAAATTTTATTCAAGATCACCCTTTTCAACATAAAATGTGAACTTTGGTGCAACAAAACTAGTTGGCAAAGGGTGCAAAAAAACTAAAGTGAATGAGTATTATATAATACATGTTATTAATCAACATAATGATTTCATATAAAATCATTTTATTTAATGTGGCTAACCTTGGCTTAAATTTTTTTTGATAAACTCGAGAAGAGTTTGTATAGTGGACCCATTGGGGTTTATATTTGAGATTTGAAAATCGACCAAAGTAGATGAAAACACCAAATTTTTAGTTGTAGGCATGGATAATGATAATTTAGTTATACTATTAATTGTTTCCATGGAGTATGAAACAAAAGTTTTACTAGTTAAGGGCTCACCATTATTGGATATGGACACACTAGCCTTAGCATGTTTATTGGTGTTTCATATTGTAACATGTACAAATCCATTAATTAAGTCATTATTTGTATTTATATGTTGACTGAGGCTTATTTATCTTTCATTTCAAAATTATTTTTATTAACATTTTCATGTTTAAAAAATGCAAATAATGGTGACAAAGGAAATGGAAAAGTTTTGGTCTACAAATTACTTAAGCTAGAAACTATAGAAGACTAAAAAACCTTAGAAAAAGCTATGAGTTGCATAAGAAGACAAAAAATATAGTTTATTAAAAAATTTAATAATTTTTAAATATGATTTTTTTATTTAGGGTTAAAGGGGTATAATACCTATACACAAGGGTGAATAAAACTATTCTAGAGCATGTAAATTAAAAGAACACATACATGAACAAATAATCTGAATTAAAATGTTTTGTTGACTATATAAAATACACAAATTAATATTTTTATTACATAAATATGAATAATATATACTAATTAACATATTTAAAAATGCATAGGTAATTCTGAGAAGTTCAAAGGTGGAAATAGGTAGGACATGATTAGGATCTAGTTGTAATTTTTTTTTGAAATATTATTTATGGAAGAATAGACACTTGTGTCAACACATGTACCTTAATCCCTAAAAGCCTATCTAATATAAAATATTCACTTTATTTTAGAGTGACCTTCTAGATCAATCTATATTTTCTATCACCTTTTTGTTGATATATTTTATTCTAAAACATAAGCTATCAATCACTATTTATGAATCAAACCCTACCTCTTCAACATAGCTCTTTGAACCTTATAAAAAATGTGTTAATGGAGTCAGGGGTTGATTTAAATTCAAGGAATTCTATGCTAGTGAGTGATACCTAGATAGTTGATATTCCAAGGAGGACCTCATACATATGTAGCTATCCCCTATGTGTTGGATCATGTGTGCACAATGGTGCAATATAATAAATTTAAGGAAATACAAAGATATAACTTGTAACTTGATAAATATTTCTCATAGGTTATTCATTGAGTGATTCATACATGTAATTTGACTGCTCATATGACTGATATGAAATAAAGGAAGAATAGGGGAGTAGACATTAGTTGTACAATTGATTGATTGATATTGAATAGGTGCTTGATTTTTTATTTGATATATGGATAATGTGTTTGTTTATGTGTGTGTGTGTGTGTGTGTGTGTGTGTGTGTGTGTGTGTGTGTGTGTGTGTGTGTGTGTGTGTGTGTGTGTGTGTGTGTATATATATATGTATATATACACATATATATGTATATGTATATGTATATATATATATATATATATGTATGTATATATACACATATATATGTATATGTATATGTACATATATATATATATATATGCATACATATATATATATATATGTATATATACACATATATATGTATATGTGTGTATATATATATATATATATACATACATATATATATATGTATATATATATAAATATATATATATATGTGTATATATATATACATATATATATATATGTGTATATATACATATATATATATATATATACACATATATATATATACATATACACCACGTGTGTGTGTGTGTGTGTGTGTGTGTGTGTGTGTGTGTGTGTGTGTGTGTGTGTGTTTACACACACACACACACACACACACACACACACACATATGTTTCAGACTTTTTGTACATTTTAAGATATTTACATCATCATAATTTATATGTTCGGACCATAAGATAAAAAGTTGGGTATAATAAGATGATGAATGCAAGCTTTTTAGCAACATGAGGGCTAGAATTGAAGGGTAAAATATGTATTTCTCAAATATACATGGTTGAGATGCTATATAAATTATATTTAAGTATCTATAATAAATATACATTAAAATTGTTTCTTATCCCACCTTTTTCATTCGTTATAGATTTTATGAATATTCATGGAGCCAAAAATCTAAAAACAAAATGAGAAAAGATTGCTTATAGGTACTATGTTATTTTTATTTTTATTTTTTCTTGTAGTAAGATTTTAAAAAGGTCTACTTCATTTGTAGAGAAAGTAAAGCCCATTAAGGAAAGAATTTTTTTTTTTAAAGATTTAATGTGCACAAAGACTTGATTATCCCTACCCACCTTCACCTCTCCATCTCCATAAAAAACTATAATAGACATGTTCATCTAATGAATAATTATTGTTGTTGTTATTGTTATTGTTATTGTTATTGTTATTGTGATTGTTATTGTTATTGTCATTGTTATTGTAATTGTTATTGTCATTGTTATTGTCATTGTTATTGTTATTGTTATTGTTATTGTTATTTTTATTGTTATTGCTATTGTTATTGCTATCGCTATTGCTATTGTTATTGTTATTGTTATTGTTATTTCTATTGTTATTGTTATTGTTATTTTTATTGTTATTGTTATTATTATTGTTATTGCTATTGCTATTGCTATTGCTATTGATATTTCTATTTCTATTGCTATTTTTATTGTTATTGTAATTTATTCATAACACAACATTGAATGACCGAATGGAACCCAAAACCTATAGCACAAAATATAAGGAAAAATACAAACTTCACAAGAGAAGCACCTTGTATTCCCTCACCTTAAAGAAATTAATTTTATCATTCCAAAGGGAAATCTCTACCAATTTTTTGTGTAGATAAAAATTTAAACAATTACGAATGAGAAAATAAAATATAGTATAAATGATGATATGACAACGAAGGAAATAAAGTGTGTATTTTATACTATTAGAACCTACAACCATAAATTATGTTATTGAATCTCTAA
This sequence comes from Torreya grandis, assembly GCA_037957365.1. Lineage (NCBI taxonomy): Eukaryota > Viridiplantae > Streptophyta > Pinopsida > Cupressales > Taxaceae > Torreya > Torreya grandis. The sequence continues at coordinate 1,849,210 of JARHVA010001843.1, forward strand.
AATATTTTTTAAATAGAATCCACACAAACAAAGAAATAAAATATAATGTAATTTCTTGACTACTTTCTGAAGAAGTTTTCTTTTATTCATTAGACTATTTGATAATAAGTAACACCAAATGATAATTTTGTTTTTGACCTTTAGAAAGAAAAATACTAAATTGGATACATGTGATATCAAAAATGGGATGAGATTATGGAAAATGTCATTGCATTTCAATGCATGATACATAAGTAAACTATGTATAAATATTTGAAATTATTTATACTCATTTTTTGTTTGGCATATTAATATTTTTTAAATGAGGTAAAAACCACATCAATGATAAAAAGAGTTTGTATAAAAGATTTGAGAATGAAATTATAAACCAAATAATATAAAAAAATTATGTATATCCCAACGTCACTAAACAAAATGAAATATAAGATATCATTCATATCTAGACTTATCTCAATGTAACAAAGTTGATATTTTAGAGGTATTTTACAATTTACTCACCATTTTAATTCTCTGTACTAGTTCCTCTCCATTCCAACTCCAATAACCTTTCTTACGTATAGTATTCATGAATTAATCCCAACTTGTCATAATTAAGATACATGTGATGGGTGACTTGGATACATGCCTATCAGTTACCAAGACACCCAGATCTATAATAGTGTCCAACATCATCTTAGTTGATGTAAATAAAATTTCCCTTCATAAAAACAATCGAAACGATGAAATTTTCTTATCTGGTGCTCAAAATTTATTTTTAATTTATGTTTTGGCCATATAATAGTTAAATATTACCCATTTTACATGAAAATTAAATCATAATTATCTACATTACTCATTAGAAACACTGTTTGGGGTGCCATTAAAGAAATCAAATAACAAAATTATAGATTTAAACACATAATAATTGAATAATATAAATTATAAATGATAAATAATCAACTTATCAGTGTACAACTAAAAAATATATCTTTTTCCTACTACATTCTAGAGGCATAGTCCTTTCACCACTAGACCTCCCTACCATACTACATCCCCATAGGATAATATCATTGATTGAGTTTTAATAGCTTCACCTTCTAGATGAGTAAACTTTTCTTGAATTTTTATCATGAGGTAAGGAATTTCCTCTTGATTTTGTTCTTTCTCATCCTCCTTTTGATTTTTATTATCAATGGATAGAATAGTTTTGCCTCATAAGCTACTTTATTGGCCTTGTTCCTTCTTAAAGCATGATCAAATCCTTGGTTCAATCCACCTGGGTGGCCCATGGAATTAAGATTGAAAGTATCCAGAACATTACCAAATATTTATTTCTATTAAAACTTGATGAACCCAGCCATGGATGTGTCATATCAAACAATATAACCACTTGGTATGTCTAAATCTCCCTCCTAGTGTTATCCCCTTCAAATAGAGACATGATTGTCTCAAAGGAAGCTACTCTAAATTTCCCTATCTAGGTTTAGTTCCAAGGTTTACCCCTACCTTGATATCCATTATTGGATAAAATAGTTCACACCATATGCTAGATTGTCACTCACGAATGCTAGAGATTCTACTCAATGTGACTACAAAGGAGGGTCTGTGTGGAAGTTAATCTTTCTAAGAACCTCAAGGAATATATAAAATTACAAGTTGGTGATTATTTTTAGTCTTAGATAATATTATATGTCAACCTATCTAACACATGATTCTATTGTCAAGCCAAAACCCATAAAATTAAGGATTCCCCATTTTACCTCCCCCATAATAGGGCCCCACCAAGCCTCTAGTTCTATCTCTTAAGAATACCCATAAAAATAGATGGAAAATTGTTTGAGGGAAGAAGAATATTTGAAACAAGGGATGTGATAAGACAAGTAATGGTAATATTAACAAGCCTTCTTCTAATTTATCCCCTCAATTTCTTAAACCCTTAGCTTCAATGAATAAAGAAGTGCCTCGTAGCATGATCCCCATCAAGAAACCATCAACTATGAAAGTAGCACCATATCAGCATCATTTTCAAATAATGACAATATTGGTCCATGTTTTTTCCATTTCTAAAGTTTCATCAGACATCTCTATGGATGGTCTGGCCTTCTTGTCAGAATTCACTTACACTAGCACTGGTAAGTGCTTATGTAGCCCTTCCCACAAAAATTTGATTCCATCTCTATTATCTAATTTTAACCCCTAGTTAAAAATAATATCCCTATATTAAAAAAACATTAACCTTAGGTGATTTATGAGGTCCTATTTGATCCAAAATACCTTATTACCATTTATTAATGTAAATTTGAAAAGACTAAGGTAAGGTCATATTTTGGTCATATAGTGATCTAGGGATGTCATGAGAAAATAAGATATGGTGAAGTTGTGTCATATGTTATTAGGGTTAATTAATGTTATTTTATGTCCTAAACATCATTTCAAAATGTTTCATGAAATTCTATAAAATTTTAAGACCATTTGCTAACTCTAAGATGCTGAATATTCATAAAAGTAGAATTTTGGCTAAAATTTGTTTGTTCCAAAGTAAAATAACTTAAAAATACATAGCATAAACATTAAAAATTGTTTGGATCAGTTATATAAATTTTACACCTATCATAGGTTTCATAAAAAAATAGAATATTCTACTTTAATGTCATATTAAGGAGTAATAAGAAGTTGTACTAACTTTTGGTAGTAACTTGAAAATGAAATAGACTAAAAATGTCATTTGGTATTATATAGGATATAAAAAATATTTATAATAAGTTTAGATCTAAATATTTTAAGACATATCCTTCTCTCTATCTCTCTCACCACCCCATTCATAAGCTAGTGAAGGCCAACATCAAGTAGATGGTACAAGTCGTATAGGTAGAGTTGAAGGATAAGATTTTGGCCAAAGTTTGGGACACATATTAAATTAATTTTTTTGAAATTGGTCATTGTATTTATTATATTATATTTATGAACAATTGCTAAGAAGGCAGACTACTTTTTAAAGGTCTAAAACCCCATAGGCTAAGCTTGGAGTAACTTTAGTGTAAATGGTAAAATCATGGATGATTAAAAATGGTTTTAAAATTTTATAATATGTATAAATATTCCTTAAAATCATTCATTATTCATAGTGTCATGTGTGGAGGTCTTTTTGCCAAGCAGTTTATATTTTGTGTATTGTTTACAAGTGACTAGTCATGTTTCTATGTTTTCAAGGTATTCAAGTTCACTTGAATGGTTTTTCATAGTCTTATAATCTCCTCAAATTTCACTTATGGGCTTTAGTCAACTAAAAATACCATAGAAGTATCAAGGTGGTCAAATTTCTATATACCTTGAAGATCATGCCTGTGTGTTGCATAAGAAAGATATTTTTTAGTGTTTGAAAATATGTTTTCAAGGAGATTATGGTTGTGTTTTTCATGATCATAATTTTTATGTAATAGGGATAGATTCTCTAAGTTCATAACAATCATGTTTTATACTTTCAAGAGATCTAAGATTAAAAACATAGTCATCTACTCTCCACAGTCATCTACAAGATTCTATGTGTGTAGATAGAGTATGAAGAATTTAATGTGATGTGTACAATGAAATATGATGAATTATGAGGTTTAAATATAGTGAGATAGGTTTGATACATTAGTAACAATGAAACAAGGCTCCATGAACATAGTCCAAATCCCCATATGTGCACCTACAACAGGTTAGTCAAAAATGAATTAATGTCAAAAATGCCCTATAGGATTCATAGATACAAAAAGGAGTATCTAAACATAGAAACCTTACACACTCGGGCAAGGCAAGTCATATGCCTATTCACCCTTGAAGTCTGTGTTTGTTGGAAGGGACTTGAGATATGTGTGATGATTGATAGAAATGAGTGTATAGTATTTGATGATAATTTCATAAGTGTGATACCACTCCATAAAACAATAGACATAAAATAATATCCCATTTTCAAACTAGGTAGACTTAAACACATACACAGGCCTGTAAGATAGTGAGTCCTAGTGGATAGTCAGTAAGGAGATGAAGTGAGAATAGTTTAAGTTGGGATGATAATTGAAAGAATCAAAGATATTATGAAAATTATAGACATTCATTCCATGATTTTATATACTTCTATAAATAGAGGAAAATAAGTAAAGCACAGTCAGATCTTCTCACAATCATACACAGGCCTATTGGTTTTCACAGTCCTACATAGATAAACCTTGAAGAGATGTCAAGTGGATTAAATTTGAAGAATTGATAGCCTGAGGGGAATGATGGAAACATATACAAACCTTATGTCATGCTCATACCTTTGTATAATGAGAAAAATATGAGAAAATAGTGAGCTAGGGTCACATAATCAATTTGACTTGAAAATCCTAAGTCTATTCTAGTGGCATATACAATAAGTTTGGTAAGGGGAGGTGGTTGAAAAATAATTTAAGGAGGTCTAGAGACATCTCATAGACCTCACTGAGTTCATTGGAGACCAAAACAAACTTATGACAAACACTTGCAGATGACAAACTTTCTCAAATCCCCTAGAATGGCAATTTGCAACTTGAGATGGCAGTTTACTTTGCTTGGTATGGTTAGGGGGATTTTCATGATACCCTGATATGTTAGGGAAGGATATAAAAGATAATTTACTTTTATTTTGTTAATTTTTTTTGAGGATTCATTTGTCCTACTTTATGAATATTTTTTAAGAGGTCAAAGTACGTTTAGGCTACCTAGGAGAGCTATAATGACCATTTTGTAGTGATGGACTTATAAATCACACATAATGGCATAGTTTGATCTTGAAACATAATTTACGTAGTTTAAGACTCCAAGGAATTTATTCACGTGTACTTGATTTGTATGGACTGTTGTATAGATTGTCATAAATGCCTTATTTTGTGTGGTTTTTGGTTTTTTATAGGGATTTTGGAGAGATGGATACTTAAAAATAATTTGATAAGGTCATATGGAAATTATTTCATCTCCTCAAATCATAAATTTTTCTCAAGAACCCATGTAAGTAACTATATCAACTCCATTTTACAAGGCAGTCCAAACAGGCTTATGAAGGGCTTATTTTTGGTCATTTCATGGTTTGGAAATAAGCACATTGTTCTATAATCCCAAAATTGACATGAAGGTTGGTATTGGAATTTTTAAGCTAATTCACACAATTTCCAAAGGTTTCACAAGTGCAGGAGGAGTTTAGATCCAAAATCCACTTTCTAGGTTGAGAGGCCTAATTACCAGAAGAGATAAGTAGATAAAGTAGACTTCCACTTAGCTTCAGATTTTGAAATTTGACATGTAAATGTAATATCATCCATACAAATCCTACACAAGTAGAAAAATAGGAAAAAAAGGCTATAAGGAATGAGGCCTAATTGGGGATTTTTGTAGAGAGCAACCTATTGGGGATAGTTTGAGGCCTAAAAATAGACTATTTAAGGTATTATATTATTCTAATAGTCCATCCATAAAGTTTTCATGAGCTGGAGTAATTGAAGCCAAGTTTTGACACTTATGTGCAAAATAGGCCTAAGGAGATGAAGAGCCTTCTAGACACCCTGCAAGAGAAAGAGGAGATGTGTCAAGAAGAAACTATTGTGTTCAATTAAGAGGTGTCAAGAGTAGATGAAACATGAAGTATAAACTGATATAACTATGAATAAGGCCATATCTACTTAAACATGTTAAGGAGAGTTTCAAGAAGCTAGTCAAGGTGTCAACTAGGCATTTTAACCCCCCACACCACTTGGAGAGTTAGAACATCTGAAGAGGAAAAATGCATGTCATATAGCACCTATTGATTTATTTTCCTAACTCTTATACTTTTTGTATTTTACATGACATGTATCTACCTTCTCTATTTTACACACTTCTTCTCTTCTCTCACACTTGTGCTATATATTGAGCCACTTTGGCTTTAAAATGTATCATCCACCCAGGTATGGTGAATCCTTTATAAAATATTTTACCTCTAATCAATAAAATAGGTAATGCTTTACCTCATTCTATGACTGCATGTAGTGATAAATATCTAAATGGTTGATCTTATCAAGTGTAGATGTATACCACCTTGTTTGTGTCCTATTTACCTTACCTCATGTGGTTTCTTTTATCTATTTAAGGTTCCATTTGATTTAATCAAAGGTATCTTATGGGTTTTTAAGTGGAATTATTCTTCCATCTTATCCTTACAATGCCTTACCTATCTACAAAACATTGATGCAATAGGTTCATTCTAGGATATGTATATGTTCATGTTGTCTTGTAGGCCTTAATGTATTATGCAATGTGTGGTAGTGGTAAACAAATTTTGGTGAATCACCACTATAGTTAGGTTTATTTCCGTTCTTTCTTTCGTTTTCCAATAAATCAAGTAGTAAAAGTGAGCCTAAGTGACTGATCAAGGTGGGCTGGCCCCTCATCTAGATGTTTACCACTGTTATAGAAAACCCATAGGTCTACGGGAAATCCCATGTTTAACCAAATTTGGAGAGGTCTAAATAAACTTCTCCATGGGTTAAAAAATTGGATACAACAATATTGAAGCCTCATTAATCAATATGTTTTTGAGAATTTATAGCATGTGATAGAATTATCCCAATAACAAAAAATTAACCTAGCTAACTTAGAGCATTTATTGAAGAATAGATGTAAAACCCTTGAAGGTCTAGATGCAGAACATGTCTCTCAACACCCATAATCCATGAATTATTTCCCATGGAATGATTAGGGTCTGACAGGCTTAGTCTACAAATATGTGGTTTGAGATTTTAGAAGCAGGGTTGCGTGTTTGAACATTATATGCCTTCAAGAAGTGAAGGTGACAATTTTCCTTGTCATGACTACTTCTAGAGTTATCTAGCCTAACATTTTAGTGATTTCAAATGAAAATTAGGTAGGTCATGGTGGTTTTATTACATTTAATATGTCTAAATGGTGGCCTCATTTTTTGATGTCTGTAAAGGACTCTTTCGTCCATGTCATATGGGCCCTCTTTAATATTGAGAATCATTTGTTTGGCAAGATTAATGTTTATTACTCAAATGATACTCATGATCACGTAAATTTATGGTAATGGATTTTTTTCTCTTTTTGACACCCATTGTGTTATTTGTGTGGATTCTAATATGGTTGAATAATCAATTGAAAATATTAGTAATCAACCCATGAGATGGGATTTTGTCAAAAGGGAGGCATGGTTATACATGCAAAAAATAGTTAGCCTTTATGACCCTAATTCTTGGTGCCTCCCCACTCAAAAAACTTGGTACAGTTGAACCAATATTTGAGGTGTGTGTGATAAGGTCCTTAAATAACTTGATCGTTCCATGATTTATTCTTAGTTGCACTTCTCCTTTGATAGCACATTCTTGCCTCTAGTCGAATCTTATCTAGATTTTAATTTATAAAAAACTCTCCCATTAGGTTCTATTAGATATTCAAAAATTCTAAATTTCATAAGACATAATTATTTACTAATATAACCATCCACGATCAAGGGTCCATCATGACACACATCAAGTGAGTCTGGAATCCTTTTCCTATGGCTACACAACAAATAGGTTGTGCCCAGTGGTAGGCAAATACTATCAATCAAATGGCTAATTTTTTATAAATTTATATGTGTCAATTAGCCAATATTTGATACTGATCTTACTCTACCACCTATTCTAAATTACATCGAGTGGTGGCCTCACTAGACCAACACCCATTCAATTAAACCTTCTAGCTGTGGGTGAAAAAATTACATAACAAAATACAAATTGATGGTCAATACAATACTCATGGTGCTCAAATACGAGTTCATATGCATTGGATCAAAGTGGGTGACTAGGTCTCCAAGGAATTCTTCTACATGTTAAAGACAAAACCCACCACCCAAAAAATGGTAGCCCTTTATGATAATGGGAAATGATTGACAAAGACATCTGAGATGGTCAAGGCTTTAGCCAAACATTATTTACAAGTCTTTTCTACCTAGCTACCTTCTATCAAAATAAAATAGACCCTGAACCAATGCCTCTTAGTGGTTCCTACTAATGTTTCCTCCACCAAAAGGATCACCTATGATAGGCTCCTCTCTTTGGAGGATATCTTCAAAGATGTGATGTAAATAGCCAATGACAAATCCCTTGGCTATGATGATTTTCCTTCTAAGTTTTACAATAAAAATTGGTATTTTATGGTTTTGACATTCACTATGTCTAACTGTAGTCCCTAAACCAATGCCTCTCAGTGGTTCCCACTAATGTTTCCTCCACCCAAAGGGTCTATTGTGATAAGGTCCTTGCTCTAGAGGATATCATCAAATTCATGATGTAAATGGACAATGAAAAATCCCTAGGATGTGATGGCTTCCTCTACAAACTTTATAATAAAAATGGTATTCTATGGGGGTTAACAGTTCCTAGGTCTACCTTAAAGATTTCCATTAATAGAATTTCCATCAACAAAGGACATATCAAATTCATCCCAAAATTTGGTGACCCCAAACTCATTTGTAATTATAATCATGTTACTTTCTTTAATGTCTCTTAAAAAATTATCACCAAGGCTTTGGCTCTTCACCTTAGGCATATACTTCCATCAATAATTCAGCCAAAATAGATGAGCTTCATTCAAGGCCAGTATATTCTAGATATTGTCATAGAAGTGTGTGAAGGCATGGAATGGGCCTGCTAGTTATACCAAAAGCCATTATTCATCAAAATAGACTTCAAAAAATCTTGTGACCACATTTAGTGGCCATGCTACAAGATCTGGGTTTTTGTCCCACTCTCATTTAGTCTATGCACTTGCTTTTTTCAAATACTTTGGCATATCTCTCTATTAATGGAGTCAATTTTGATCCTTTTAGCCTATTTAGATACATCAGATAAAATTGTCCCATGTCCCCATCCTTGTATGTAATCGCAAGAGAAGGATTTGGATATCTCTTGGCTAATGTTTAATTGTAATGCTTGGTGTGTGGTAAATCCCTTCTTTCAAAATAACCCAAACAACTTCTCAATGGCCACTTCATTGATGACTCTTTTATTATAGTGATTAAGGATGAGGATGAGGATGATGTGGCCAATGCAATGCACTACTTGGAGTTGTTTGTCTTACCTCTAGCTCCACCATTTCATGGCATAAAAAGTAGTGCTACAGGTAGTCATATATTCCAAAACTTGCCTAGATCATGTAGTATAATTACCATTGTCTTTAGCATGATGATATATTTAAATTTATAAGGACCTCCTTTGCCTTTTAGGCCTCCTCCTATTAGCTTTGGCAATAAGTTTTTGATCGTATTGAGTGAAAACTTTTATATTGGATCACTAATTCACTTTCCTTGGCTAAGAAATTCCAAATCTACTCTTAAGTGATTGCTTCCATCCATGTGCATTACTCATTATGTTGGGTGCCCACTTAACAAGTTGTCAAAAAAATTGAAAAGTCGATGAGGTACTTCATTTGGGCCAATCCCTCCTTTGATAAGTGTTTCCATCAAGTTGCTTGGGATTATTGATGTCTCCCATGGGAAGATGGTGGTATAGGCCTCATTAATATATCTCGTCAAGCCTTTGTTCTATGCACTAAGTCGATTATTTGCATAGTGGAGGGAAAATAAGCTTAAAAGATTCCTGTCAAGAATTACATTACTCAAGGGTCCCCCTACAGCCACACATCTTGGAAGGGTTTTGGTTTTCCCAATCTCCTTACTCTAGTCACCTCAGTCAAAGTGGTGGGAACCTTTGTTATTAAGAGTATCTAGAAAGGTTGGGAAAATCAAACATTGGATATTATGGAATGGTTCAAGCTTTAGTGATGGGTTTTTCAACAACCAACAATCACTTTGGTGGTCATTAATCATAAACTTGCAGGTAGTTCCCCTAGAAGAAGTGCCTTGGATTCACACACTAAGATTCCATCATATAGATATTCATAATAAATAAGACCTTTTATACAAACAAAATTGATTTTGGATCCCTTACAATGCCTTCCAAGCTAAGTATAAACTTTCTTCAAATGACAGGGAATCTTATGATGATATTGTGGTAGTAGTGCCAATGGAGTTCCTTCACAAGATCTCTACAACCTCTGCCTAACCTTGGTGGAAGGATTAGAAATGGTACAAAGAGACTCATTTCCCAAATTATACTACCAAAAAAGGATATGAATGTCTCTCTCCCCACATGCCTATGGTGGATAAACTCGACTAGAGGTGGGGTATAAATTCCTCCACTTTTCTCTGGGAGAAATAATTTTGAACTATCTAGTCTACTTGTACTAAGCAAAAAATTGCTCACTTGAATTGGTGTTTGCTTTATGAAGGTTTGCCTATTGGTACAAGGTTGGTTCAATTGGGTATTTCTCTTCCCAAATATCCCTTTCATGGCCACCTCGAAACCATATTGTACCTTTTCTAGCACTCCCTAAAGGCTGAATGTTATTAGTTATGGATTCGGTATTTTTTTAGCCACTTTACTCCAATCCGTTCAACTTGTGCCATATTATTTTTGGGGATAATCTATGTCTGCCTCCTCAGTTCACCTATATTTGGCTTGCTTTCAGAATAGAAATTTTATTTTGGCCCTGGGAAGAACGTAATTCGATGATATTTTATAATAACTCTGTTGACTCTTTGTTTTCTACATATGACAAAGCTACCAATGTTTCTAATGTTATTCTGTAGATTCAAGTGCAAACAAATAAAGTGCCTATGAAACTTGATTACTTGCAGCATCTCCTCCATTACTAGGGTGATGCACCTTGAACTATTGCTCACATGCTACCTTCCCCTCCTAACGACAACCCACCTCAAGTAGGGATGGGATGCCTAGTTGTAGTTGACCTCACCACCATTCTTGGATGTCTGGTTCCTCACATCATCATCATGCTCACCCTCTGGTACAGCAGGGTGGTTGGGATTCTTCCCCTATTGATTGACATGCTAGATGGACCTCTCCACCTTTGCCACCTTGACAAAATCAACAGTGGGGCTCCCCACCTTCGGTGACCTAGCTCCGGAGGAGGTTGCAATCTAGAAGTTTCTGAGATGGTTCCTTTTAGCCTTTTGATAAAAAAATTCCATCACTTAATTTAGTCATTTCTCCCTCGCATGCTACTGAAAAAATATATTCTTGACCAAGTGGATGTTGACACTAGATGGGAACTAGTGAATGATGAAAAAGACCTCCCAAACTTCAGGTGGTGTAGTCCTATTGATAATGACCCACCCCTAGTTGGTTTATTTATTGTTTCTGCTTCAGTTTCCCTTTTCTTTGATGTACTAGATCTATTTTAAGTGTGGCTTAGTTTGTTTGTTATTTTTTTGACCTTGGACCTTTTGTTTTCTAAACATTACATAATTTAATTTTGACGGCATGCCCACTACTACCTTTTTTGTGAAAAATCTTATACATGTTTTATTTATATTAAAATTAAAAATTCTATTTCATCAAAAAGAAAAAAGATATTTACATTATATTATAGACTTTAAAAGGGTTTTAATTCTATCTCTAAATTCTAAACCGATCTAACGGTTGACATATGTTTTTGAGGCTTATGAATGAAAAAGAAGAGGAGAGAAAAACCTCTCGAATGGAAGAAAAAGAAAAAGAACAATTAAATTCTTGTGTTGCAAAATGATGTTTGGTAACATGGGCTTAAATTAAAGCGGTGTGTGATTTAGGGAAGACTTTGTGTTCGTTTGTTACAACGACTTTATAATGTTCCGTTTAAGTCATCAACTTGCACAAGAACGTTTGCATAATTCAATTCTTCAATAATCCTGACTGTTACACTTCAGCTAAACCAAAGAAACCTAATTCCCTTTCATTTCTCTCTCTCCTCTTGCTCTGCTTCGTTCCTTTCCACACCAGCTCAGGTATGTTCGACGCTTCATTTCTTTTTTACTTTAATTCTTGTCTTTATATCATCCACTGTTTTAACCCTAATTTCTGATTTTTTTCTGGTTATTAAGGTGCCATAGGGGACTTGGTTTCAGCTGCTTCCTTCATAATGGCGTGGAAGTTTCTTATATTTTTTATTAGGTGTGTGGTTCTTTGGGCAATTTTGATGCAGTTTCATGGTGCACTCCGTGTTGCACAGCATATATCTAACAACTAGCGTCTGTATTCGCAACGAGTCGGTGTCGAAAATCAAATTCTCGCGGAAGACAGCAGGTCAAGATTATTGGTGGGCATTGGCGAACAAGGCCTGCTAGAGGCGTGGCTTTCTGTGTGGCTGATGGTAAACCTTCTACATTCCCATGCCTACATCCAACTGACCACGTCTACACTGGGCAAGGTCTCTCAAATCTTTCTTGTTGTAAACGATGGCACCCAGAATCGAACATTCTCCATCCGCGGTATCAGCCAGCCCTATTATGTCTTCTTCCCAGAATGTGACATACAGCCTCATCGTCTTCCAGGAAGAGAAGATGAAGAAGGGAATTATATGATGAAGGTGCAGGTCGAAGAGTTGTTTACCTGGGCCCCGAATAACGCCAGCCATACACCGCGTTACATGATCCATTCTTTGCCCGGCATGCTGACGTGTCATATCTGGAACAAGCCGTCATATTCACAAGAATTCATCTCCCTGAGCGTCCCTGTTAGGGTTGATTGTAAATATGTTGCACAGAATGAGTCAATGAAAGATGTGGTGGTACTGCACCCTCACCTCGTCAATTATATCAACCACAGATGGGGTACTCGCTATTGACACACAATCTGTCATTCTATGATTCTTTTAGTGGGAAAATTTCTTTTTATATTCTTTTTGCAAGATTTATGTATGGCTCAAGTGAAGAACACAATGAGTGATTCCTAAGGATCTGTTTGGGGATTTATGGATGATCTATTTTATGTATCAGGTCAACGAAGGAAAATGAAATTCATTGTATTTATTTCTCAATTTTATTCATCTGGCCATTATTATCTGATAAGCACTAATATTACTTCTATCTTCGATCAATTTCAGTTTGTATGATAGTGTTAACATCTAAATCTGATCTGAATTTTTATATATTTTGGTTTTCTTGATTTTTTAGGAAAAAATAAAATATTAGTTTACTAATAATTTGATATGAATTTTACTAATGAGATTAGTTTTTAATTGACTGTCTAAATTTTGTGAATTAAAAAATCGCTGCTCTGCTTTAATGTTCATGTTAAGGATTTTGTTTTTCATATTATGTTTCTTTAATTCCTTATTGTGTTGTGATGCTACAAGACTATAGTGTCCACGTATAAAAATAACGACATGGATTTCATTTTTCTATTCTTTCTTTTTAACATTTTTTTAAAAATATTTAATGAACTTAAAAAGTTAGAGAAGATGCAGGGTTTTGGTTTTTGAAATTTCGCTTGACATTTAAATGACACTTAGGCGAGTATTGAAATGTTTCGGTATATATGTGAAGATAATAAATGAATTGGGAACAACATGAAAGATAATTATTAACAATAATTATTTTTGTTTAAAATTATTATTTAGACATTTTATTACAAAACTACATTTATTGTTCACTAGGATGTGCTCCACTAATGCATGGATTCACTAATGCGATAATGTATTTAAGAACTCATTTTTGAATGTGTAGTCTTAAGAGATATGAATAAAAAAGATTTAGTAGAGATCGGCAGGTATATCTCTTAATTTGAGGTTTTATTAATAGTAATGTTTAAGTAGAGAGATAGATATAGAAAAGAGGTAATCATGTCTTCTTATTAGTGATGGGATTGGTCGAATCATACCCTGTTGAGTACATGTAATTATGCTAGAAAATTGGTAGTGTGTGGGGGTTAAGTCATAAATGGGTTTTTATGTTTATTATTTCTATATCTTGATATGTTATTCAAAAAAAAAAAAAAAACGGCCAATGCAATAGAGGGATGCATGAGGGGAAGGTGGGCACAGAAAGTGGGAGCAATTTCCTTCCTTTATATATACTATTGCTATGTGTCATGTGTCTTTTATGTGCTTTTGTATTTATAAATGTTTAATGCATTTTATCATTTGATTAGATGCATTTCTGTGTGTGTGTGTGTGTGTGTGAAAATGCTTGTGTTTTAATATACTCACAATATATAATATCTTATTGAAAATGTTTATTAATAATATAAAATAAATAAATTATAATATAACATAACAATATATAATTTTTAAAATTCTAATAATAATTAAAAGATGAAAAATGAAAAATATTTATAATAAAACATATACATATTAGAAAGAAAAGAAAATAAAGAATAATAATAAAAAGAGGGATATTTAATCATCTACATTTTATATAAAAACAAGTTGAATTACTAATCAATTAGTTCAATTGTATAATGATAATTAAAACTTATTATGAATTTTAGAAGAGATTAAAACACAAAAGAAAAAGAGAGACAACACAAATAAAATCAAAAGAATTTTTGAAAAGGGATAAATCAAAATAAAATTATTTATATATATATATATATATATATATATTAAAATAAATATAAATTAAATTTGTAAATATTAAAATTATTCAAATAAAAATTAATTTAATATGAAAATTAAAAAAATATATATTCTAAGAATTTTTAAAAATAAATAAACAAATCAAATTAAAAATAATAATGAATAAATATATATTAAATTACATAAAAATGATAATCTAAATAAATTATTGTATATAAATATAATATATCAATCGATTTAAGAATCAAACTATATTAACTCATATCTCGAAGAATCCTCAAAATTATCCACCAAGTGGTATTTCTCATTAATTGTGGTTTACATATAAAAATTATTACTTTCATGTTTGCCTAATTTCCTAATAGTTATAATCTTTTTCGTGTGCATTCTAATTCTTATAGACCTGTGTATTTTCTCTTTACACTCTTTGTCCCGTAATTACAAGTCTTCTTTTCTCGCTTGGTACCTGTTTGCGCAGGACGTAGACTTTATTTATTTATTTATTTATTTAAAATTTAAGAGGCTGTGAGGGGAGAAAAACATAGCCTTCCTATAGTAATTATGTCCTCACAAAAGTCGAAAGATGTCAAGCGAAAATACCTTGAGGTTAGGGTTTGGGGTTAAAATACAAATGTGCTCTTATGTCTAGTGTTTCTATAACCTGACATGTTATAAGATAAAAAGTTGCGGTGGTAAGAGGGAGGTATGAGGGAAAGGTTGGTATGGAGAGGGGAACACTTTTCTTTTTTAATGTATTATTGTTGTGTCATGTGTGTTTTATATTTTTAAATGTTTAATATATTTTATTTTTTTCATTAGTTGTGTTTTATGTATAAATTAATATCTGAAAATATTTGTGTTACAATAAATTTATATATATAATAATTTATTTAAAAGGTGTAATAATAATATAAAATAAATAGATTATAATATAAAATATAGAATTGAAAAAATATGATAATTAAAATATGAATGATGAAAAATATTTATAATAAATTATATGTAAATTTAAAACAAAATAAAATAAAGATCAATAATATAAGGAAGGATATTCAATTATTCACATTTTATATAAAAATAAATTGAATTAATAATCAATTGATTCAATTGTGTAATAATAATTAAAAACATATTATGAATTTTGAAGAAAAATTAAAATATATAAAAAAAAAAAAGAAGATAACACAAATAAAACCAAATAAATTTTTGAAAAAAGATAAATCAAAATTCAAGAAATGACATTAACAAAAATACATACAAGTAAACAATTTTAAAATATACATAAATTAGATTTATAAAATATTAATATTATCCAATTAAAAAAAATATTTTCATATAAAAATAGAAAAGTTAAAATAAAAGGACAAAATTATAATAATTTATAGAGATAAATAAATAAATCAAATTAAAAATAATTATATATATATATATATATATATATATATATATATATATATATATAAAGATCATAATAAACATATAATCAAAACTAATTAATAATAAAATTATAATTTAATAATGTATAATTATCATCGAGAAATAAATTATCATTTGTAAATATAACATGTTGGTCAATTTATGAATTAAGATATGTTAAGTCATTTTTTTTAAAGAGTCCTCAAAATTATCTACTTAGTGACATTTATTATTAATTATGATTTATATATAAGATTTATTATTTCCATGTTTGCCTAATTTTCTAATAATTATAAATTGTTTTTAATGCATATTCTAATTATAATAAATTTATGCATTTTTTCTTTACACTATTTTTATTCGTATGTATAAGTTTTGTTTTCTCACTTGCTACTTTTTTTGCAAGACTTTTAATTTTTTCCTTTTTCCAAATTGAATTATTTTCCAATTGTAATTATTTGACTAAATTTTTAAAATTATAAATATTAATATATATGACATACAATCCCATTCATTTGATGCATCCAAGATTGATCTTGAGTTATGGAAAATGGGAAAATGTCTGGTGCAAGGATTTTGAATGCTAGTGATGGGTAGGAAGAGGAAGAGTTGAAGCCTGACAATCTCATAGAGTCTATGACAGTTCTAGAAAAGGCCCCTAATTCATCAAAAACCATAAAAGATCAATTGGTACTCGTGTTGAAGATGAGCCAGGGTCCACTAGTAACAGACATCGACCCCAAAAAAGGTTAAAAACTTACTTCATGGGTAGATTTGGTTGCATGTGAGCGTCACCTCAAAAAATCCCTAGAGGATTCCTTCCTTATCCCATTAGGTGAAAGATCTGAGGTATGTATCAAAGTATTAAATTTCATCATTAAAAACATAGACTCCTCTCTATCACATTCTATTTTGGCCAAATTCAATGGTTTTAGGCTAAATATTAACTCTTTGTAGATTGGGCCAACCTCAAATGGAAACCAAAAGGTCAAATTGATATTATGGCCATGCCCAGGAACTTTTTCCTACTCATATTATCCTACCCCAAAAACTATATAAGGATCCTCATGGGTGGTCCATGGTTTATGGGGAAATCCATTATCAGCCTCCATAAGCAGAAGGCAAGTCTCAACCTTGATAGTTTGATCTTGGAGGATATTCCTGTCTAGATTAGCTTGTTAGAACTCCCTCTAGAATTTTGGGTACCTAATGTCATCTTGGGAATCATCAGGGCTCTTGGTCAGCCCATTTCCATTGACCCAATGACTAGAGCTAGATGTAGACTCCTAGCAGCTAGAATTTGTGTTTTCATTCTAACTGATAAACCACGTATTCACTCCATTAAAATTTAATCCAAATACAAGATCTAAAATCTATGAATTGAATTACAATGTGACATCCTGAACCATTCCTCCGAAACCTACCCCCTCCTCAATAAGCCCCTGATTCCCCCTCCCCTACCTAGGTTAAAAAATACTCCACCCAAAACCTTCCTCCCCACCCACCCCAGACCACCCCCTCCTCTCCATTCAAATCTCCCTCGCCCCAACCCACCAAACATGATTTGGCTTCTTTAAGCCTAGGGAATTTTTTTTGAACGCAACTCCTTTGAGACCATCCACAACACTGAGGATCCTTAGCCCCACTTGGGAAGTCCCTACACCAATTTCCTTAGCTGAACTGATGTAAGCACCTTCAATCAGAGCCACCTCCCCTTTGAGGGATATCCTTATTGAATCTGTATTTGCATCCTTGACTTCCCCTTCCTCTCCTCCAAAGGTTCTTCAAGACAGTCCCTTTCCTGATATTTTCTTGTACCATTGCATGTGAAAATGATTTTCTAGATAAAGAACCTATTCTCCAAGAAACTGGACCCTCTTAGCTTCTTACATCTCCTTCCAGATGCTCAAAGGAGTCTAGGTAATCATCCCCTTTTAAAGGCCAATGTTCCTCATCAAAAAAAGGGGAAAGCTTTGATATATCCATGGAGCCGAATGAAGAACCATGGATGAATGTTTAAAAGAAAAAGGCTACGAAAAAAGTGAAAGTTGGAGAGGACCAAAAAATGAAGGCAGACCCTCATCTCAAAGTGCCAAGAAAGAAGAAATAGATAGACATGTAGCAAAGGGTACACAGATGACCCTTAGACACTTTCCAAACAATAATAAATGAATGTTCTCTCATGGAATATAAGGGGGTTAAATAACCCTAGGAAAAAAGACTGGCAAGAAATTTAATTATGAAGTACAAACCTGATATGGTTTTGTTTCAAGAATCTAATATTTCCACAAAAAGACTCTTGAATATCAAATCTAATATTTAGGACAAAGCTTTGTGTAGTTTGAGCAACTCCAAAGGTGTTTCAAGTGTTTAAGCAATGTTTTGGGACCCCAAGGTCCTAAAAAGCAACCCCCTTATAGAAATTGAGTCTCAGATTACTATCTTTTTCGAGGATGTTCTTTCTAAAAATGATTGGGTCCTCACTAATGTGTATGCCCCAAACTCTAGGAATGATAGGTGAAAATTATGGGAAAATATAAAAGACATCAAAAACTTCTTTAAAAACCAATGTTGGATGGTGGTAGGGGACTTTAACTCATCTTTGACCTCTGGAGTAAAGAAAGAGAGAAATTGCTCCCTAACCAATAGTATGTTGGAATTTACTCAATTTATTACTGAAGCTAGGATAATTGATGTGGAATTAAATGACAATCCTTACACCTGGTCTAACATGGGATTAGGGTATAGTCTCATCCAAATCAAACTTGATAGGTTTTTGATCTCTTTAAATTGGAACCTTGATTCAACTTGTTCTCTCTCTTCTTTTCCAAGGATCAGATATGACCATAACTCACTTTTATTCCAAAGTGAGAAGATGTTGAGAGCCAAATTTAATCCTTTTAGATTTAATAAAATTTGGCTCTCTAATTAGACTTTGAAATATTCCATCAAGGAATGGTGGCCATTCCCGATCTAAGGCTCTTTTATGTACACCTTAGCCATGAAGCTTAGACACGTTAAGAATAAACTCAACATCATAAATAAAAAAGTCTTTGGGAACATCTTCCTTTAGAAATGGCTTATGAAGAAGGAAATTGGTAGTTTAGAACTAAAAATTAATGCTTTTTGTCCACCCCCTCTCTCTAGGAAAAGGAAAAGGAACTCCTAACCCTTTTTCACAACCTACAAGATAAGGAAGAAACATAAAGTTTTTCCATACCTCTGTATCTAATAATTTCCATCACCTATTCATCTTAGAAATCAAAGGGGAAGATGACATCCATTGTAAGGAATAAAAAGCAATCAAGGGTCAAATTGTTAATTTTTTAAAAAAATTGTTAGCTTTTGTTCCCTCCCAAGATACTTAGCTTGAAGATCAGGTGGTTAGTCTCATTAAAGGGGTTATTTCCTAGGAGGATAATGCTTCCATCCTCTCCCCCCTTTAGAAGACTAAATCAGATCTATTATCTATTCTTTGTAAGGGGACAAATCCCTAAGTCCTGATGGTTTCCCTCCATTCCTTTTTCATGATTTTTGGGACATTTTTCTAACTAAAATTTGTCTGGTAGTCTCAGAGTTCTTTAAAGATGGTACTATGATATAATATTTTAACAACACTTTCCTTGTCCTTATCTTGAAGAAATAAGTGGGCACTCTTCTAATAGACTTTAGGCCCATCATTTTATGCTTCACCTTCTAAAAAATTTATACAAAAATTTTATCCTTAAAAATTCAAATGTTGATGGAAAATATGATTATGGAACAACAGGTGGATTTCATCTTTGGTAAATAGATCTCGAATGGTGATATAACCATTGAAACCATCCACTCAGTGGCCAACTCCTCTAGATAATAAATTTTCATCAAACTATACATGAGTAAGGCCTATGACAAAGTCTCCTGGTAATTCCTTGATAAAGTTCTTTTTATATTTAGATTTAATTAGTCTGTTAGAAACTTGATCTCTTGCTAAATCTCTACTGTCATGTTTTCAATAATCATTAATGGCATACCTATGGGTTTTTTTCTAGATGGAAGAGGGCTCAGACAAGGAGATCCCCTTTCCCATATCTTTTCATCATCATGGATGAGTGTTTAAGTAAAATGATTGATAAGGCTAGAACTTCTAGCATCATCAAATGTATTATAGTGGCTCTAGAAACTACACCAGTCAGTCATCAACAATTCATGGATGACATCATAATGATGGGGGAAACTTTAGTTATTGAATCCAAGTGCTTCAAAAAAATCCTATAAATATATGATATTGTTTCTAGATAGAGCATAAAATTCTATAAAATCTCATTAATTTTCATTAATACTCTGGTAGCCTTGTAAGATAAGATATCCAAAATTTTGGGTTGCATTATTAGAACCATATCCTCCTCATATCTTGATATTCCTCTTTTTGATGGCCCTGTAAAATCTGAATTTTGGAATCCCCTCATTGATAGGATTTAGAGGAAGTTATGTAGGTGAAGAAGAAACCTCCTATCACAAGTCAAAAAATTATAACTTCTAAAAATATCATTACAAAGCATCTTCGTTTACTTCATGTCCTTATCTATCATACTTGGAAAAGTGGTAGATCGAATTAAACAAGTTTTAAAAATCTTTATTTAGAGAGGATTTGAAGACAGATTCAAGTTTCCTCTCATTTCATGGAATAAGGCTTGTCTTCTAACCTCAAAAGGAGTACTAGGGCTAAGAAGGGTGATATCCATGAACCAATCACTTCTATTGAAACAAGGTTTGATGGTGATAAAGGAAGATAAATTTTAGATTAAAATCATTAGGGCCAAATACCTAAACTTAGGGGAAGGTCATTCCTTTCTAATTGATGAAGGCCTAGGTAATGGTTTAGATTTTTGGTAGGATTTAAGAGCAAGAAAGGATATCCTAAAAAAAGAAATTAAATGTAATATAAGAAAAGGGAATAAAGTTGATTTCTAGAAAGATTCTTAGATCTGTTCCCCTCTAGCTTCCATAATCCAAGACTTGGGGCTTATCAAAATTTTCAAGGTTACCATCTATCACAAAGTATATGATTATTGAGAGGTTAAAAAAGGCATAAAAAGATGGAAAAATTTGCATAAAGAATATTATAATTAGCACCAAACTCTCATTATCCAAGATTTAAATTTAATTCTCTAGAATATTCATTTCAATATATTCCTAAAAGAGGATGATATAATCTAGAAAGTTGACCCCAATAGCCTCTACTCAATCAAATCTAGATATCTTTCTCTTTGGGATCAAGAGGAGCTTGAGGAAAATTGGAATGTACTTTGGATAAAATATCTCATCCCTAAGATCAATGTCTTCTTCTAGTTGGCTAACCAGAAAAAGATCTTGAAGGTGGACAATTTGATGAGGAGGGGAATCATTATCCCTAACCATTGTGTGATCTATAAATAGGAGGTTGATTCCATAGAGAATTCATTCCTCTCCTATCCTTTTTAATTTTCCATTTTCACTCCTTGTTTATCCTTTCCAATTTCTCCTGGGCCACCCTAGGAAGTGTCATGGATCTTATCACCCAATGGAATCCACTCTAGGACTCCCCCCTTGAAATTTTGGTGGAACTTGACCCTACCCAATATTTTTTTGGGAATTTGGTTATCTATAAACTCAATTTTCTTTTGCAATCATAGGTCTACTCCTTCCTCAGCCTTTAAAATAATCATGGCCCTTGTGAAGGAACATTGGTTATCCTATGCTTCCTCCTTCGATAAGCCTAGTTCCCCTCTTTTCTCCTAGATTCTATGTCATATGAATCTTGTTGTACCAGGTACCTCGCCTAAATAGTTCATAGATATATCTAAAGTCAAGTGGTCTCATCTTCCACTTTTGGCTTAAATTGAATTTTGATGGGGCTGATAAAGTTAACCTAGGCCCAATAGTAGCAAGAGGTGTCATCAAGGATTCTTACATGAATCTTAGGGATGACTACACGGGTACCCTAGGAACCCAAACAAATAATGTTATAGAAGCACAAATAAATATTTAGGGTATCAACCTCACAACCAAACTAGGTATGGATTTTTTTCAAATCGAGGGTGATTATATGAACATCATAAATTACCTAAATATTCTAAATCATTCATCCTAAAACAAGTTTGGGATAATAAATGATGCAAAAACCTATTGTCTTGATTCAAAGGGGTGTTGTTAGTGCATATGTATAGAGAAGGAAACAAATGCATCAATAAGATGGAAAGTCATGGGGTTCATTCTAGCTCCTTTCACAACTAGCATGGTAATAATTTTCCTACTAACCTTACTCCCATAATTGAATTAGATAAAGGATAACCTCCATAATGAAATGATGACCCTTTTAATGATGAATTGAATCAAGATTAAGGGAATAGATGGAAAAACATGCAAGGAGATCATTATCTAGTCCTTTATTAGTATTTTTCACTCTTGACTCAACTCAATATCTCATAACATTAAATTATTTGGTCCCAATTCCAACATGCATTACATCACTAAGGGTTTGAATGGGGAAGCCTATGGTAGAATCTTGAAGAAACAAATGATGGGTGGTGATCATGATCATTTTGATCCCATATCTTGTGAGGATGATAAAGTGGATGAGTATGTTTGGCACAAAATGGTGAAAGGTGACTTGGCAACTTTCATTGAGTGACTGGTTAGCCATGACATAGGGTTGTCAAAGGACTTCCCCTAAGGGTGGAAAGATTGGGAGGTTCATATGCATGGACTAAGAGTCATAATAACTAAATAAATCATTAGGTATATAATAGGTATGGATTTTTTTAGGGTCAAATCATTTAAGGACAATAAGAGGAAGGAGGAGCTCATAAATATATTATTCAACAAGGAAAAGAAGAAACCCAAAGCAGTGTCCTAAAAAGGGTTCATGAGGACTGAAATACCAAGTAAGTGGCCTAATGTCTATCTACAAATTATGTGGTATATCACATTGGAGCGTACACACATGGTGATATTCTCCCATAACTTTCTCATTTTGAATCACTTCAAAGGGCACACTATTAGTCTCTTATTTTTTCTACTACAATCACTGGAAATTATGATGATAAAATTTAAGGGTAACCCTTAGGTGGACATCATTAATCAAGGCCTAATTATTATGTTGGTTAAGAGAAGGAAATCTTTATGGTCTAGAATTATCTCAGAGGTGATCAACATTTCTATCAAGTAGGAGGACTTGGACAAGGATGAGGATTTTTTTAAAGAGTTCAATGCTAAGAAAGATGGTAAGGAATAGTTTGAGGGTGCTAGATGTGAGTCCTTCTAGGGGGACTCCAAATTGAGAGGCATTAATAGGGGCATCCTAGTTTATGTGTGTCTAATTTCCAGTAAGTGTAGGGGGATTCCTAAACCCAAAAACAAGTAGGGTTTTGAGCACTCAATGGACACATTATTTACAAAGAACTCAATACAAAAGATGTTATATAATGAGATTATGGAAGAATTTGATAACCTTAAATGGATGTTGGGTCTCTGACTAGTGAATATGTAGGTTGTCAAAGCACAGGTAGGAACTAAGGATCTCACCCCACAGGGCAACACCACTCAAAGTGATGGGATGGAAAATAGCAGGGATCTTGAGAAGAAGGAAAAATCCAAGCTAACTAGCCTGAAGCATAAGAGGAAGGGTGAGGAAAAATAACTATTCATAGGGAACCACCCCAGAGGGAAAGAAAGCATCAAAAGTGAAAGTTTAGTTGTCAAGAAATTAGTCATACATTCTGAATTAGACTAGCTGGTCTCTTCTCTGCTTCCTTTTGTTTTTTTAGGTTCTTTGGCTGAAGTTTAGTGTCCTTTTGGTAGAAGGGTGTTTTCTATTAGGTTTATATTTTGTCCCTCTCTATTTTACTATTTGATCATGCCTATCTTTTGGATTATTTTGTATGGGAGAATGTCCCTTTAATCCAATTTTTACCAATCTAATATCAAAATGTATGATACCTAAATCATTTAATGGTTTTTTAGTAGTAGACATTATAATATATTAAAAAAAATTTAATTATTTTTATACTTAAATAGATAATATAAAAAAGATATCTTCTATCTACACTATCATATTATATGAAAAATATTCTATTATATCTTAAATCGTCCTGATTGAATACAAGATCATAAATAGATTTATGATACATAGATTAAAATCTTAACCATTATTTTATATTTTTATTAGTTCATTGTATTAAATTTTATATAAATTTTATCGAAGACATTTTAAATGTAACCTTCCTTATCTTTCTTAAATCATTTTATTAGTAATAAATAAATAAAACATTATTAAATAGATGAGTTTCATATTCCAATAAAATGTTATACTTTTATTTGTCGACTATCATGTAGACTTATTTTATTATTATGTTTTTGAAATAGATTTTTAACAATATTCATTAATATATTGAAATTGATATTAACTCATTTTAATTGAATCTTATTTCATTCAATGATATTTTGGATATTATAAGAAAATTATTTAAAGATAAAATATTATTTTTAGAGTTAAACTAATAATATTTCATTCATATAATATTTTTAATATTTTTAATTAAAAAAATCATCAAAAAATTAGTGAGTTACGTATACAAAGTTTTTATGCAAAAATAATTATTTATGATAATTGATATATGATGGTATTCCAATTATCTTGGAACCATTCTAATGTTGAGATATATTCTGACTTTTTCTAATATCAAAACTTAATTTATTTGATTTTTAAGGCATGGGGTATTGATGCATTTGAACATTTTTTGACCATTATTTTTTTATAAAAATATGATAATAATTTTTTTAATGAATTATATATTTACGATGATTAATATATGGTATTCCAAATTATCTTAGAAACATTCTACTATTGAGATACATTGTGACTTTTCCTATTATTAAAACTTATTTTATTTGATTTTTAAAGCATGGGGTATTGATACATTTGAACATTATTTGACAATATATTTTTTATAAAATTCTGATAATAATTTTTTTAATAAATTATATGTGTCATTAAAAATCTAATATGGATTGCAGATAACTTTCCTTAATGATAAAAAGTAATATAGTATCAAAGATTATTTGAACTTGACCATGTCATGTTTCATAAGTCATCTTAATAAATTTTGTCTTTAATCTAAATATATATTTTAATTAATATTTTTTTTAAATTTTTTATTGATTTAAGAAAATCTGATATGTGTAAATTTCATGATAATTTTGATTTGAAAGTGAGACAAGAAATTATCAAAGATAGATGTGAAATAATATTTAAACGTACATGATGAAAGTTAAAACCAATCAAAATAATAATATCTCAAATGATTATAGAAAATATAATAGATAATAATCTTTAATTACAAATAATATATAATAAATATCTTGGGAAAGATAAGATTTACATAGTAGTGGGGGATCCAAATACATAGGGAACAATAAAAATCAATAATATTATACTACACACATTTTTTATAATTAATTTCATATGAAACAATACAAATCACTTATATAAGAA
This sequence comes from Torreya grandis, assembly GCA_037957365.1. Classification (NCBI taxonomy): domain Eukaryota; kingdom Viridiplantae; phylum Streptophyta; class Pinopsida; order Cupressales; family Taxaceae; genus Torreya; species Torreya grandis. The sequence goes on from JARHVA010001843.1 coordinate 1,874,564, forward strand.
GTGCATCAGCTAAATATGGGGATCTCGAGATCCCTATAAATACTACCAAAACAATAACCTCATGTTGATGCCTAAAACTCTCACTCCAAGTTGAACAAACTCTATGGGAAGCTTTACATGTGTGGGACCGAATGTAGTCTCTAAAGCAACCTCCAAGATTTTAAAAGCTAGCTCTTCATTCAAATTTGGTGGGGGGGAGGGGGGTGAAAAGGGGAGAGAGAATAATGTAAATAATACTGAAATAAAGCTAACTAAGATGATGCATCAAGATATTTTAAATGTTAACCTATAATTGCATAAAATAGATTGAACCCTTAAGTATTATAGACCAAAAAGGAGCATAAAGCATGAATTACAATCTATGATGCAAGTAAAGATCAAAACTATAAAACTAGAGAAAGGAAATAACAAGCAAAGATAACTTTTCCACTCAAAATGAGCCACAATACCACATCCTCTTCATTGTTATGTGAGGAACATATTACATATGTCTTCAAGATCACATATAAAACCTCTAGCCACACCTGTGAGGAGCACCTATTAAGGTCAAAGATTGAGAAAATGCTAACTGTTATTACTTCTATTTTATTACAAATGACTATATACAAAAAGCTAATACAAGAAAAATGATAACCAGCCCTTTCCAAAATGGATGAACCTATAATATATAGGTGAGATGGCTTCTCATGGGGGAGACACCTAGAAATCCTAGCACTATTGCTTATGATGGCACCATTATAACTAAAAGAGGGTCTCAGGCTCATGAGTGCAGTTAGCCTCTAGATCCAAGATATAGTGTAACTGTCTCATTCTGTTATGACTATGATGCTTAGGAGAAGTGAAGTGATGCCATGTGGAAAGGTTCATTTGTCTTTTATTATAACTACATGGTGAGTCTCCTTCTCTAGCCAATGGTGCTACTCCAAGGTTTGATAGACCAAAAATTCTCTTTGGATAAGTGTGATGATGACATGTGTCAAGTTAGCACATCTTGAGGAAGTTGGGCACCCATTTGGCAAGACTAAGTGTGAGGATGCCACATGTAAATTAGACACTATTTTGGGGGGAAGTTGGGCCCTTCCTTACAAGATTCAGTGTGAGAGCGCCATATGTTGAAAACATATTCACCATGTAATCGACTTGATGAGCCTTATCTATCTACTCGCTATATAATGGTGTTGTCCCAAGGTTTAACGGAAATGATCAATCCTTAGATGAGCATTTGGTCACAACATGTTCATCCTATACTACATCAAAGGGAAAGGAGAGCTTCTTTAGATTGACAAATCATCGAACTAACATGTGGAAGAAGAAGAAACAAACTGACACTTAGACAAAATTTACAAAGAGGGCCCCAAAAAGGAAGAGGATGGAGGAAGAATGATAAAAGGTACCAAATAAGCCCAAAACAAAGGAGAACTACTTCAAAAATAGAAAATGTGCATTTATATCCATAGATCATAGTGACTCATAAGGGAATCTACCTATGAATGAGAGAACCCAAAACTCTATCACTCAGACCAATCGAAGTGAAAATTGAAAAACTAGGTCTTCTTATGGAGAGCCTCAAAATCTCTATCCAAATCAATAATCTCCTTGAAGGAGATCCGAGGCCTTTAACTACTACCAGGATTTGGAATTATAGTTGTGTGATCGACTACAAAATATTTTCCATTTTATAGACATTAGGTGATTGATCGAGAGATATGAATATGGACTGGTCATTTTTCTTTTATTTTATGAGTAATTTGATCTAGTCCTTGAAGAGGATGTTATTTTCTACCAAGAAAGGGGAGGAGAGTCCCAGTTGGAATAACTATTTAATTTTTCCCACTGATCTTAAACTACCTGATCTAAGGCATTAAATAATGCATTTCATTTATTAACTTCCTTGTTATAGCCTAAGAACTCGTTGAAGATTACCAGCACCTACCTTTGGTGATCCACCCCCATCACTTCTAGTGTCTCTTCTAAAGCACTATAGAGCTTTTAGATGAGGAATTGGGAATCCAAGATCTTGGGAGACATAAAGGTGATGACCTAATCAATAGATATGTTCACCTGTGAGCTCATATTCTATGAGTCTATAAAGAAAGTGAGGGCTAGCTTTAGGTTTGTGGTCATGCCTATGATCCTTTCCCAATAAGATTTATTCATTTTTTGGACCATAAGAGGATTTATATGGCCTATGGATGGGTGTCAAGGTCATTCTTTAGTTTCTCAAAAAAAAAATCCTTGACCAAGGATTCTTATTGTTCCTTGTACTATAATTATTGAAAAACCTAACAAAAATCTAAGAGTTATTGACAAACCTTCACTAGTTCAGTCTCTCTCTCTTTTATATTATTTTCAGTGGCCACTCATACACTGGATTCTACTTGGATGCTCTCATTATAGATATGAATCTAAATGTTAAATCTTGCTTTATTGAGCTCTACATCTTTGGCCTTAGCCTCAACATTTAGGTAATCGACTATAGCCTTCACCTTGAAGAGTTCTATCTTGGTCTTTTCTAACTATCAAGACACTTTGGAGCTGGAACATCTCCCTATTATTGTTTGCACTAATTTTTACCCTTAGATGGCCATTACTATCAACTATGCTAGTGGTGTCATCATACCCTTCTATGTAAAATATAATGATCTCTAGGCATGGATGAAAACAAGACACCATGAACTATGCGAGTATGCAATCCCACATCCTGCATCCAAATGAGTCATACTCCTCCCTTTGGACCCTTTTATCATTCAGGTGTGGGTTCCCTCTCTCATTTTTTTTGGATTTTTAGCTAGCTTAGGATCAAAAATATCATCTACAAAGTCAATAACCATTTATTGGTCCTTGTAGTTTCCTTTAAATACCTTCTCGATGTTCACTAACTTCTCTTTTTTTAGAGTTTGAGCACAAGCATAGGATTTGCTCATAGCATATTTAGGGGGAAGGTCTTCCCCACTACCCAACCCATGGGTTCTTTGTCTCATGGGATGACTTTTTCCCTTTGAAGATGTGGAAGGCTCCATCATAAAAAAATTTACTTCAAAACAACTCTCTATCTTTGCTGAAGGTACTAGATTACCAGTTATCTAGTCACCACTTCTTTCAAATATAGGCTCAACTTTCATTGCTCTTATCAATTGCATAATAATCTAAATTATCTCAATGCATCACATGTTTGGTTTGTATGAGGTAATGTTATTTAAACACTAATGCTACTAGGTGGGCTCATTATGGAAAATTTGAAATCGAGCACCTTCATAAATGAAAAGGGTGACACATATACTCGAAGAGCCACTTGCAAGAGATTTGTAGTGATCGTTATGGGGAGTCATGCAAGACAGAATGTCTAACATTAATGATAGGTGAGGCAGGTATATAATCATCTTTTAAAGAATGTTTTGTGAAGATTTGGGAAGACTAGGGTGAGGATGTGTGGTAGTTAGATAAGCCACTTATGTTAATGGCATGTATTCAAAGGAAAAATAAATGAAAAGGGAAATAAAGCTAAGGAAAACAACAAAAATGAAAAGGAAACACACAAAAAGAAGTAAAAATAGCTAATAATGTATAAGGGGGAGGTAGGTAAGTTAGTTAAAATGTTTTAAATTGATCATGTTAACCAAGATCTCTAATGCATTGCCCTCTTCATCTTTTAACTTAAATGTATTCCCCTGCCTACTACCAATGATGTGAAAAGGTCCTATCCATATAGAATCAAACTTCGCATGTTGACCTAGCTTTTCATCCTCAAATCATATTTTAAAATTAAATCCTTGAGTTTGAATCTTGGGTTTGAGGACTTCTTATTGAACCATCGAGTGACCACTTACTATCGGATGATTTTTGAATTGCTTGCTCATTCCCTCACTTCTTGGAGGCCAAGTAACTTTTTGGGCTTAACATTTATCACTCTATTTTACATAATTCTGATAGATTTCAAAATTTATAATGTGATAATCTCTAATGATACCGGCATGGCCACCTCTTTCCCATATACAAGTTCATATGGGGAATTTTGTAGGATTTGTTTTAGAGTGATGTGGTCTAACCACATGTTTGTTCTCAGATGCATGTACCACTCCCTTTACCATTTACAGCCATTCCTTTTGATCAGTATTATCAAGTCCTTGTTTGTTGAATCTACCAACCCATTCCATTGTGGGTAGTAATTGGATAAAGTTTTTAAAAATATACCATTCTAAAGCACAAACTCTAAAATTTTAGACCTTAAAAAGGATTCCACATTGTTAGAGATGATTATCTTATCTGTGTTGAACCTAGCTACAAGATCTTCTAAGAAGATAAGAATCATATTATCGATCACCTCTCTTAGTAGGGCTTTTTTGGTCCACCATGTGAATTAGTTGATGGATATTAATATCCACTTGTGACTAACACTAGATATGGGATTGATCATCTCAATGAAATCTAAGACCCACTATGCAAAGGATTCATCAATCACAATTGGGTTCAGTGGGATGAAGAACTAGTATTTTTGGCATTTTTTGACTACTTGGTGGTAGTCTATGAACATAGTCAACCAGTAGTAACCCATGTGCATGACCTTCATTATGGTATTTTTTGTTGAGAAATGGCCACCTAGGGGAGCAAAGTGCATGTCTTGGAGGATATTTTTGGATTGGTGTTCTCCAACACATCAGTGCAAGTGTCCATGAACTTTTTTTCTAAAGGACTCCTGGGATCAGTGTTTAGCTAGACCCATGGAGTTTGTAAAAATGCCTTTTATGTACCAATAGGTTGTCTAAATTCCAACTAGTTTGTATGAATTATATTTGGCGGCCACCTAAGATTCATTGTTATTTAATTGGTCTAGTAAGACTATTTCTATAATGTCTTGTTCCTCTAATAGGGCATTTGCACATTGGGCTAGGTATTCACATATTCCTCTTCCTCTTATCACCTTTATTGGCCTAGCCTTGATGTCATACTCTAGGATCTTGGTGAACTAGTTCACCCATTTATTGATGATTTATCCATCCATAATGTATTTAAAAATGTTAGAGTGTACCATGTATACCATAATATTACTACCCACCACAAGGTTTCTAAAATTTTTGAGGCCCTTGAGTTTGGCAAAATCTTGTCTCTCTATGATATTGTATTTGACTTCATACTTTCTTGAGTGGAATGTGATCAAGTGTTCACTTATTCTTTCCTCTTCCTTTTGAGTTAACATCGCTACCAGGTTATGCTCACTCCCATAGATGTACATAACGAAGTTTTTTAAACATTTGGGGTTAACTAGTACAAGTGTGGTAAATATCACATCTTTCATTTCATTAAATGTTGTTCTTCCTTCGAGAGTCCACTTGAATGCCTAGTCCTTCTTCAACATCAACATGATCGGTCTCACCAATGTGATGAAGTAAGATATGATCTTTTTAATGAAATTAATCTTTCTAAGGAAATATTGCACTCCTTTCTCATTTATTGATAAGGATAAGTCCTAGATGGCCTTTATTCTCTCTAGATTAATGGTGATCCCTTATTTGTATAGTACATACACAATTATATTTCCCTATGGGACTTTGAAGACACATTTATTTGGGTTAAGAGACAACCCAAATTATTGTAACCTTTGGAAAACATTTTCTAGATGGTCAAAGTGGTCATCCTTCTTCTTAGAAAACATAGTGAGGTCATCCAGATAAATGATGATGATCTTCTTTATTAGGCCCTCAAAATTCACATCCATTTCTCACTATAATGTAGCTCTATCATTAGAGAGGTTGAAAGGCATCTTTTCATATGCAAAGCTTCCCCACTTCATGGTGAAGGCAGTCTTATGATGGTCCTTTTCATTCATCCATACCTGATTATTCCTAGAGAATCCATGTAGTAGAGAACATATTTTCACCTACTACCCTTTGGAGGATTTGCTCTATATAGGGGAGGGGGTAATGGTCCTTCAAGGATACCTTATTCAAATCTCATAAATCCATGCACAAACATATTTCTCCACTCTTCTTCCATACTAGAATGAAATTAGATACACAAGTTTAACTCTTAATTGGGTGTATAATCTTTGAGTCAATTATTTTCTTGAGACATTGGGCCATCATGGATTCGATCTTCAGGCTTATTGGACTTTGATTCTACTAGACCAATTTTAACTGAATTACTAGTCAATTAGCTCAATTATGTAGTGATTGATTGAGATCTACAAATATGGTTTAGTAATTCTACTTTTGTTCTATCAACACTTTTATGTGGTCCTTGAAGAGGACATGATTATCTACCAAAAAAGGGAGGAGAGTCCTAACTAGACTAACTATTCTATTTTTCCCTATCGATCTTGGACTACTTTCTCCGAGGCATTAAATAATACCTTGCATTTATTTTCTTCATTGTTATAGCCTAAGAAATCATTGACCTTTATCACCACCTACCTTTGATCAATTACCCCCATCACTTGTAGTGTCTTGTCCGAAGCACTGTAGAGATTTTGGATGAGGAACTGGGAATCCAAGACCTTGGGAGACACAAAGGTGATGACTTGATCAATGGATGTGTTCACATGTGAGCTTAGATTCTACAAGTCTATGATGAAGGTGAGGGCTAGCTTTAAGTTTGTGGTCATGACCTTGATCCTTTTCCAATAAGATTTATATAGTTGTTAAACCATATGGAGGATTTTTGTGGCTTATGAATGGGTGGTAAGATCATTCTTTAGTTTCTCAATTTTTTTGTCCTTGACTAAGGATTCCTATTGTGCCTTCTATTGTAATTGTTGAAAATCCTAATAAGAATCTAAGAGTTGTTGATAGACCTTCACTAGTTTGGTCTCTCTCTTCTATAGCTTGTGTCAACAGTGACTCATACATTGGCTTCTGCTTCGATGCTCTCATTAGAGATGTGGCTCTAAAAGTCAAACCTTACTTTATTAAGCTTTGTATCTTTGGCCTTAGCCTCAACATTGAGGTAATTGACTATATCCTTCACCTTGGATAGTTCTATCTTGGTCTTTTCTAGCTATCAGGTCACTTTAGAGCTAGACCATCTCCTTGATGTTCTATGCACTAATTTTGAACCTTAGATGGGTGTTACTAGAGATTATGTTATTGGTGTCATAGTACCTTTATATGCAGAGGACAATGATCTATGGGAATGGATGAACATAAGACACCAAGAACTATGCCATCATGCAATCCCACATCTTGCATCCAAATGAGTCATACTCCTCCCTATAGACCCTTTTAAGCATTTAGGTGTGGGTTCCCTCTCTCAAACTTTGTGGATTTTTGGCCAGCTAAGGATGAAAAATATCATCTACAAAGTTAGTGACCAATGCTTGGTCCTTGTATTTTCCTTTAGATGCCTTCTCGATGTTCAGTAGCTTTTCCTTTTTAAGAGTGGTAGAAAAAGCATATGATTTGCTCACATCATATTTATGGGGAAGGTCTTCCCTACTACCCAACCCATGGGTTCTTTGTCTCATGGGATTATTTTTTCTCCTTGAAGATGTGGGGGCTCCATCATCAAGAATTTTTCTTCAAAATGACTCTCTATCTTTACTAAAGGTATTGAATTAATAATTTTCTACTCACCACTTCTTTCAAATCTATGCTCAACCTTCTCTAATCTTCTTAATCACCTAATTCTCTCAAGGATCTCAATTCATCAAGTGGTTGGTTTATATGAGACAATTGTATTTATACACCAATGCGACTAGGTGGGCTTATTATGGCAAATTTGAAATCAGGTGCCTTCATAAGTGAAAAGGGTGACACACACGCTCAAAGATCCACTTGCAAGAGATTTGTGGTGATCATTATGGGGAGTCATGAAAGATAGAACATCTGACATTGATGAAAAGTGAGACAAGTAGATAATCATCTTTCATATAATGTTTTTTGAAGATTTTGGAGGACTAGGGTGAGGATTGTGGCAGTTAGACAAGCAACTTATGCTAATGGAACTTATTCAAAGGAAAAAGCAATGAAAAAAGAAGTAAATCTATGGAAAACAAAAATAAAGGAAAGGAAACACATAAATAGAAAGGGAAACTAGTTAATTATTTACAAGGGGGAGGGAGGTAAGTTAGTTAAAAAATTGAAATTGACCTTATTAACTGGGATCTCTAATGCATTACCTTCTTCATATTTTTACTTAAAATCATTCCCCTACCTTCTACTGATGATGCAAAAAGGTCCTCTCCATAGATAATCAAACTTTACATGTTGACCTAACTTTGCATCCCTTGAATCATATTTGAGAACTAAATCAATGGGTTTGAATCTTGGGTTTGATGACTTATTATTGAATCATCCCTTGATCATTTTTTTAATTTTTTTCTCATTCCCTCACTTATTGAATGCTAAGTAACTCTATGAGCCTAACCACTATCACTCTATTTTCCATAAATTTGATAGCTTTCAAAATTTATAATGCAAGAATCTCTAATGATATAGGCATGACCACCTCTTTCCTGTTTACAAGTTCATATGGGGAAGTTTTTAGGATTTATTTTAGAGTGATGCAATCCACCCATAGGGTTGTTATCACATGAATTTACTAATCCCTTTACCATTTAAAGCCTATCTTTTTGATCAATCTTATCAAATTCTTATTTTTTTAATTCACCAACCCATTCTATTATGAGTATTAATTGGACAAAGTTTGTAAAAAGATACCATTATAGAGCACTAACTCAAAAAATTTAGACCTGAGGAAGGATTTCACATTTTCAAAGATGACTATCTTAGATGGGCTGAACCTAGTTACAAGATCTTCTAAGAAGCTGAGAATCATATTATTAGTCACCTCTCTTAGCAAGACTATTTTGGTCCACCATGTGAATTAGTTGGTGGCTATCAATATCCACTTGTGACCAGCACTAGAGATGGGATTGATCATCTAAATGAAATCTAATCCCCACTATGCAAAGGATTCATCAATTAAAATTGGGTTCAATGGGATGGTTAAATTTTTCCTTTCCTCATGAAGAACTGATATTTTTGGCATTTTTTGACTACTTAGTGGTAGTTTCTGAACATAGTTAGCTAGTAATAACCCACATGCATGATATTTATTATGGTGGTTTTCCTTGAGAAATGACCACCTAAGGGAGCAGAGTGCATGTCTTAGAGGATCTTTTCATCTTGGTGTTCTCCAACACATTAGAGCAGGTGTCCATCAAAAAAATTCTTAAAAAAGTCTCCTTGGATCAATGTTTAGCTAGACCTCTGAAGACTATAGAAATGCCTTTTATGTACCAAACAGTTGTCTAAATACCAATTTGTTTATATGAATTTGATCTAGTTTTCCACCCAAGATTCATTGGTCTTGAATCAGTTAAGAAAAACCATTTCTAGCATGTCTTGTTCCTCTAATAGGACATCTATACATTGGGATAGTTACTCACATATTCCACTTCCTCTGATCACCTTTGTTGGCCTGACATCGATGCCATACTCTAGTATATTGTTAATCTATTTGGCCCATTTTTTGGTGATTTATCCTTTTATAATGTATTTTTAGATGCTAGAGTGTCCAACGTATACCATAATGTTACTACTCACCACAAGGTTCCTAAACTTTTTGAGGCCCTTGAATTTGGAAAAAACCTGTCTTTATGAAATTGTATTTGAATTCATAACTGCTTGATTATAATGTGATCGGGTGTTCACTTCTTCCTTCCTCTTCTTTTTGAGTTAACACTACTTCCAAGTGATGTTTACTTTGATAGACACACATAATGAAGATTTTGTAAAAGTTAGGGTTAACTAGTACAAGTGTGTTAGACATCACATCCTTGATTTCATTAAATGTTGTTCTTCCTTTGAGATTCAACTTGAATGCTTGGTCCTTGTTTAGAATTAGCATGATTGATCTCACTAATCTGGTGAGGTCAGATATGAACCTATTGATGAAATTAATCTTTCCAGGGAAAGATTTCACTCCTTTCTTATTTACTAAAAAGGATAAGTCTTAGATGGCCTTTATTCTCTCTAAATAAATGGTGATACCTTATTTGGATACTACATTCCCAAGCAACTTGTCCTAAGGTATTTTGAAGACACATTTTTTGGGGTTGAGAGACACCCAAAATTTTGGGCACCTTTGGAAAACCTTTTCTAGATGGTCAAAGTGGTCTTCCTTATTCTTAGAAAACATGATAAGGTCATCTAGATAAATGATGATGATCTTATTAATTAGGCCCAAAAAGGCCACATTCATTTCTCACTAGAATGTAGCCTTGACATTAGAGAGGCTAAAATACATCTTTACATACCATAGGTTCCCCACTTCATGGTGAAGGTAGTCTTATGTTGGTCCTCTTCATTCACCCATACCTGATTATACCTAGATAATCCATCTAGTAGAGAAAGTATATCTACACCTACTACCATTTGGAAGATTTACTCCATAGAGGGGATGGGGTAATGGTCCTATAACGATGCCTTATTTAGATCCTATAAATCCATGCACAATCATATTTCTCCACTCTTCTTCCATATGGGAATGAAATTAGATACCCAATTTGAATTCTTGATTAGGTATATAATATTTGAGTCAATTATTTTCTTGAGATATTAGGCCATCATGGATTCAATCTTAAGGCTTATTGGCCTTTGTTCTATTGGACTAGTTTGGTTCTTTCCACCAAATTTATGGTGTGTTCAATAACCTTACAGTCATATCCCTTCAAGTCATCATAAGTCCATGTGATGACCCCTTCATATTTATTATAGGAAGAAACCAGTTGCTCTTTGTCTTTCTAGGAAAATTCCTTTCCAATCTTCAACTTTCTCCCATGTTTGACATCAAGCTCAGAGTAATCACCCTTATCTATGATAAACATTCATTTATAATTCCTTACATCATCAGAGTCAAAACTATTTTCTAGGGTAATGAAGCAATTCAACAACTTATTAGTCTTTAATTACATGATCTAGTCCCTATAGGTTTCTTCAACTTTTAGTTGTAGTTGTTCCATGAATTCACATGATTACTAGAGGAACATGAAAATGTTAGCATCATTTTCAAACACCTACAATTTTTAATTGTTTTCAGGGATGGCAGCCCTAAAGGTTATCCACACTTCTATCTCATTGATGAACAAGACCATCATTAGGTCAAATTGGGAGCCAATTATTACCATCATGTCTGTCTCTACATTCATGGCCCTAAGGATGATTTGAATGTTGAAGGATTTGAAGGTCTCGATCAAATCCCATACCTGGTGGTGGTAGGACCTCATTCATACATTTTTTTCCATGGAAACTCCTCTTACCTACCTTACTACTAATTTGGAATCACCAAATACCTTCAGCTGCTTAACACCCATCTACCTAGCAAGGCTTAGACCATGGACTAGTACCTCATATTTAGCCTTATTATTTATATATGTAAAGTAGAATTAGAAGGCTTAGAGGATATCTTTTTGAAAAGGAGATGTTAGCTAGATGGTAGCTCTAGAGTCACTCTTGCATTTCACATCATTGAAATGTAGAGTCTAGAATATGGAATTATCTTCAATCCCTTTGCTCTGATCTCCTTTCTTATTTATAACCTCAAGAATGGCCTAGTCTTTATCATCGATCACATAGGTTCTAAGGCTGGTGGCTTCAAAACTTATAAATGGGTCATTTTCAATAGAATTGTTGACTACAGCTTCTTTCTCATAGTTTTTGGTGTCTGTTACCTTTTTTTCTTCAATAATCTCCATTTAGATTATCTCCATTCTTGAGAAGGAGGTGTACATTACTTGGAATTTCATCATGACTTCTTCCTCTATGTGCTCTAGGTGAAGTGGTTCAAACAACACTTTAAAATTTAAACCATACTTGGTCCTAAAGATTAGATGGTACTAGTCTAATGATAGGTAACCACCTATCTTGATGGTGAAATCTCTTGATAGACGCAATCCAAAAATAGGGGGATGTCTATCACTACAATGCCTTGGGATACATATATGATTGAGTAAGAATATAATGTGAGGGGAAGGGCTATGATGATCCTTAAGGTTTGAACCTTTTTCCCATCTGGTCACATCACCCCTTTATTTAAGGGTTCATATTTTCATTTTAGTGTGTTAGCTATCAGTTTAGGCATCACTATTTTGCTAGTGCTAAAATCAATCGTAGAGTTGCATATTAATTTCTTTCCCATAATCAACATTATATAGAATGGGGTACATTCTATTTTTTTTACCCCTTCTTTGGCATTTACAAATATAGAGGGTATTTGGAGTTACACAATCATGCTTGATTCCTTCCCTTTTGTCTTTATGTATTCTATAGTTAGCTTTCCCTATGTGGGACTTTATTGCTTCTCCAAGTATTTTTTTAGTAGAGACTTTTATGCAAGAATACATAGGACATCTAGAGGGAGATCTTAACTACAACCATTTTTATATTATTTACCACATTGTATGACCTCATAGGTGGGACTTTGGGATCCTTTTCCTTGTTATATACTATTACTCTCCACCTTAGATAGGTCAGAGGTGGAGGTTGAGGTGCCGATTATTTTTTTAAAGTTACTTTGGGCCTTGTGTCTATTTTTTGGATTTCATGCAATCTCTTCTTTGAGAAAGTTTAGTAGTTAGATTGGAATTTCAGGGCTCTATACACAGGAACTTCATTTTCATAGATCACATTCTTACCTTTTTCCCAAGAGAATAGTATGTTTTCTATGGCTATTTATTTTTCCTTTTTTAGGGACATTCCCTTCATTTATGCTTTCAAGACTACTTTCTTAATCCTTAAGGATTGGTATGTGTAGGTTGAGTCAGGTGCATTACCTTATCATCATTACTCAATAACCTTCTATTGTAGGATAATTTTTGGATAGTTTTGAAGTCCATGAGCATCATTACAAAGAAAGAACCATTAATTAGAGTTATTTTCAAAGCTATTTTGGCTTGAAAATATTCACATTTGGTGAAATAATATGTAAGGTATCGGTTACCACAACCACTTGATTTATGGGTTGCATCTGATGGTTTGACAACTAGTGGTTTGTATCTTGGTGATTCGACAATTGGTGGTTCAGCCATTGTCTTTCTTGGTACTAGTTATATTGATACGATGCTCTCCTTTCTTGGTAGTTATCAAAAGAGGGATTTAGAAGTATAATCAGCTACCTTTTGAGATTGATTATCTCATTATAAAATTTTTACAGGATACCCTTCATATCATTCATCTCCATAGCTAGTGAGGATGTAGATGATGTGCTCACCTAAGTGGGTAGATACATGTACATGGAAGGTGGGGCTCTCAAAGTACTTGGGACTTCTTCTTGTAGAGGCATTGATATTTATGACAACATTGGCATTAAAAACTGAGGAGAAAGATTTACTACATCAATCAAATTATTTTTAGATCTTACTACCATATTATAAGTGTCCAATAGTGTCTATCATTCAAGTGATTGCATCATAACTACAATAGCTGAGTTAAAATCTTTGAGATAGAAAATGATGGCCATGCCTATAGGCAGTTAAACTAATATCAGGATTTTTTGTGACGTATTTTTGAACCTAGTATTGAAATCAACAATGACCTCTTATGGGCCCTTCTTGATGGTAATCGATTATTGTAGGAGGGATGATCAATTCACTTTATCATTGGATCACTTAAAGAGCTTGTTTCCCATGTCATCTTAGGTGCTGATAGAGTTGGCTAGAAAATATTGGTACCAATCAAGAGTATGTCCTTTGAAATATGTCACTAGTAGCCCTAAGGCTACATTCTACACATTGATGTAATGTATAGTACACACATTTGCAACATATTAGAGATGTACCACTCCAGTCTTAAAATCTTCTCCTGAGAACTTTGGAACTAACATCAAGGCATTCACAAGAATGGGATCCCATGTAGATGGGGTTGTTGGAGGGATGAGTGGCCTACCGCTATCCCATGCTTTTTTTATTGTTGAATATCATGAGGCCCTATGATCCTTTGGCAAGTTGGAGCTCTTAGAGGTGGTGTTAGCAAACTTGGATTTTTCATTATCTATGATATTATTATGGGCCTATGGAATCATAACTCTAGTTGATTAGACTATTAGAATGGTCCCACTAGATGTGCTTAAAAATAAAATTATTGATGTTTAAAAATCTCTCTCTAGGTTAAAAAACCTCTATCGAAATCTTTACAAGTGTGGGATAGAATGTAGTCTATAAATCAACCTATGATATTTTATAATTTGGCTCTTCATTCAAAGTTGGGGGTGAAAAAGGGAGATAATAATGAAAATAATACTAAAATAAAGATAACTAATGTGATGCACTATGATATTTAAAATGTTAAACTATAATTGCATAAAATATATTGAACCCTTAAGCACTACATACCATAAATGAGCATAAAGCATGAATTACAGTCTATGATGTAAGCAAAGATCAAAACTATATAAGCAGAGAAAGGAAATAACAACTAGAGATAACTTCTCCACTCAAAATGACACACAATATCACATCATCTTCATTTTGAGGTGAGGAATATAATACATAAGAATTAAAGAGCACATAAAAAATGTCCATCCACTCCTATGAGGGGCACCTATTAAGGTTGAATGATGAGAAAATGATAACTATTATTACTTATATTCTATTAAAAATTATTTTATTAAAAAAAATAATACAATAAAAATGATAACCAACACTTTCCAAAATGGATGAACCTAAAATATATAGGCAAGACAATTTTTCATGGGGGGGACACCTAGAAATTCTAGTACTCACACTCATGGTCATGCCATTACAACTAAAATAGGGTCTCAAGCTCATGAGTTCATTTAGCCTCTAAATCCTAGATATGGTGCAACTACACCATTCTATTATGACCATGATGCTTAAGAGAAGTGAAAGGATGCCACATGGAAAGGTTTGTTTCCCTTTGCTATAAATACATGGTGGGTCCCCTTCTCTGGCCAATGGTGCTACTCCAAGGTTTGACAGACCAAAAATTCTCTTTGGATAAGCATAGGGATGACATCTGTTAGGTTAGCACTTCTATGGGGAAATTAGGCACCCATCTGGTAAGACTAAGTATGGGGATGCCACATGTAAAGTAGATGCTCCTTTGGGTGGAAGTTGAAAACTTCCTCAAAATATTGATTGTGAGAGCACCATGTGTTGAAAATTCATTCACCATGTAATCATCTCAGTGGGCCCTATCTATTTACTCACAAGTTAATGGCACTATCCCAAGGTCTAACCAAAATGAACCACCCTTGGATAAGTGTTGGGTTAGCACATGTCAAGACAATGCTACACCTAGGGAAATGATATATTCTTTAGATCAATGAAGAATCGAGTTGACATGTGGAGGAAGTGGAACTGGGACAACACTTAAACAAAATTTTCAAAAATGGCCTCGAGAAGGAAGAGACTAAAGGAAGAACTGTGGAAGGCACTGAGCAAGCTCAAGACAAAAGGGGACTATTTAAAAAAGAGAAAACGTGGA